>JAFVLL020025784.1:0-11921 GCA_021397915.2 Tor tambroides | reverse complement strand
TTATTATATTTTATTATATTTAGATAAGTAATTTGAATTATAATACATGAAAGAGATATATATATATATATATATATATATATAAATTAAAAAGGTGAACAAAAAAACAAAAACGGTGAAACACATTCCACAATTCAAATATCAAATTAAGCTCCGCCCAATATTATTTCCAGATTTTGTCATTACAATTTACTAGGTCTCTTTACCTTCGTAGGGAACTGTTGTGTGATCTCAGGGATGTATGTGTTTCCAGGGGAAGCTTTTCTAAGCGACACCACTACAAATTGCTGAAAAAGCTGCTGCTCTTGTAGTTGGATCAGGTCCCTCTCTAAAGTGCGGTAACCCGGCCGTCGCTTTAAAGTTGACTGAACGTACACTGTTCGTTGGGAGCGATCTATGGGAAAAGAATGTAAACAGCATTGATGGGTTTATAAAAACTGCTAAACTGGTTTTATATACAAGTTGAACTTGAATAAACAAGAGTTCTCCGTGCCGAGGCCTAAGGGAAACACTGACCTTTAGAGCTCTCCTCAGGATCGCTCTCTGTTCCACTTAATTCATCTGCCAAAAAACACACAGTTACTGCCTAATTAGACTTCTTCTCTTGGTAAACCAGGTAAATATGAAATATGTATCCTCTCACCTCTGACTGCCGTGGCCCATACTCGTTTCCTTCCCCTTTTGGCTTCAAATATCTCCTGGATCCTGTTTACAAGCTGCATGAGAAACACACAAACAATATTTCATTTTTGTATACTATTCCAGGTTAAATACAACTTTAGTTTGTACACTAATGACAAGTTTGTGGTTGGTAAGATTTTTTAATGTTTATGAAAGAAGTCTTTCTGTATTTATTTTTATCAGTAAAAACAGTAATATTCTGAAATGATTTTACAATTTAAAATAACTTTTCTATTTTAATATATTTTAAAATATAATTTATTTATGTGACCGCAAAGCTGAATTTTCAGCATCATTACTCCAGTCTTCATTGTCACATGATCCTTCAGAAATCATTCTATAATGTTGATTTGCTCCTCAAGAACATTTCTTGTCATTATAATGTTGAAAACAGTTGTGCTGCTTAATTTTTTTGTGGAAAACAAGACACATTTTTATTTCAGTATTCTTTGCTGAATAGAAAGTTCAAAAGAACAGTTCTTCGATTTAATGCATCCTTGCTGAATAAAGAAATCTTACTGACCCCAAACTTTTGTGGTGAACATAAAACACATTTACAAAATGCAATTACAATGGAAGCCAAACAAATAAAAGTTTCAAATACGAAACAATGCAAACAATATACAAAACTACAACCGTGAGACTAGATGCGTCATAATGACTACCGACATGCGTCTATGTGTGTATGTCTGGCCAGAGCAAATGACATGCTAATTATGATTCATAGTCATGGAGAGCACAGAGGTCTGCCCACATCACACAGCGAGAGCAGTGAGACAGCACACTGCTGTGGCATCTGCCCCTGATGAGCGGAAACAGCGTGGTGGTGCTTTCCCCCGATAAAAACATAATGCTCACCATGTGTGTGGACAGCTAAGGCCTTTTTATGCACCGCTCAGAGCAAGCATCATGCCCTGCTTTGACCTCCACATGAGTTTCAAATAGCGTCACGGAAGAGTGATTTTATGAGGTTGCTAGGTACCAGAATGCAATACACTGACTAAACATTACAAACATGTATTTGAGCTTAGAAACGAAAGTGTCATGATTTTGATTCATCGCAGATAGAAAGAGAAAAAAAAAAAAAAAAAAAGGTTGAATGTGGGTTCATGAATCTTCTCGAGATGCTCCTGAAATGAAGCACCATGATGACAGGATACAGTCTCATTCTAGGCTCAATTACAACCTGTCAAAGTTGGACTTTTTTAATTTAAGCGACACACATGACATACAAGTGCTGACAATTATTCGTTTGAAGGAAAGCATACTAAACAAACATAAAATGACAGCAAAGGATTAAATCATTAAAATGTGATTAAAAATATAAACGAATAGTAAAAATATGCCTCAATCAACATATCTTCATAAAGAAAGATTTCCTGTGGATTTGTACTCTGACAGTGTGTCCCAGCTATTTTGGTCTTATGTACCCCACAACTCCTCAGCAAAACTGAAGTACCCCTTCATCAACACGATGTCTTAATCATATTATACATCATTTAGCATTATCAATACTAATATTATTCAAAAAAGGGCATTATTTTAAACTAAAAACAATCAATACTGAGTAAAAAAAAAACAGACTCAGCAAGTAGATTCTTCTCAAAATTAAGCCATTTCACGAGGAACATTATTTTATAACTTTATAAAATAATGTTCCTTATTATAAAGACATTATAAAGAATTATTTTTAGTGCTGTCAAATTAATTGTCGATTAATCGCATCCAAAATAAAAGTTTTTGTTTACATATTTTGTGTGTGTACTGTGTATATTTATTATGAATATTTAAATAGAAACACAAAGTATATATTTTTAAATTATTTACATGCATTTACATGTATATATTTATATTCATATAATTTATATTATATATAAATGTATTTAATATATAAACATAACATTTTTCTTAAATATATACATACATGCGTGTGTACTTATACAGTGCCTTGCAGAAGTATTCAAACCCCTTCATTTTTTTTTTTTTACGTTTTGTTATGTTGCAGCCTTACGTTAAACCGCTTTAAATTACTTTTTTCCCACAACAATCTACACTCCACACACCATAATGACAAAGCAAAAGACAGGTTTTTAACATCTTTGCAAATTTATTAAAAATAGGAAACTTAAATGATTCCATTGCATAAGTATTCAATCTGGGATATCCCATCTCTGGGACAGATGAAATTTAGCTCAGGCGCATTCATATTCCTTGTAGATGTTAGTATACTTTGAGTGAAGTTAACCTGTGGCAAATTCAATTGAATGGGTATGATTTTTAAAGGAACACAAGTCTTAATATAAGGTCTAACAGCTGAAAAGGCATATCAGAAGAAAAACCGAGCCCTGAGGTCAAAAGAACTGCCTGTAGAGCTCAGAAACAGGTTTGCGTCAAGCCACACATCTGGGGAACTGTTCAGAAAAAATTCTGCTGCATTGAAGGTTCACAGAATCACGTAGCATTTATTATCCATAATGGAAGAAGTTTGAAACAACCAGGACTCTTCCTAGAGCTGGCCTCCTGGCCAAACTGAGCAACTGATGGAGAATGGTTTTGGTTAGAGTGGTGACCAAGAACCCGATGGTCACTCTAGTTGAGCTCCATGATCATATGTGGAGATGGGAGAAACCTACAGAAGGACAAACTTCACTGCAACACTCCACCAATCTGGGCTTTATGCTGGTTTGGCAAGTATCAATCCTCTCCTCAGAGAAGACACATGAAAATACACTTGGAATTTGCAAAAAAGCACCTAAAGGACCCTCAGACTCTGAGAAACAAGATTCTCTGGTTTGATGAACCTCAATTCTAAGCATCATGTTTGAAGGAAACCACCTCTGCTCATCACCTGCAGAGTACCATCCCAAAAGTAAAGTGTGCTGGTAGCAGCCTCATGCTGTGGGACTGTTCTTCAGTGTCAGGGACTGAGGGACACATCAGAGTAGAAGACAAGCTCAATGCACCAAAATATTGAGATAGCCTTAATGAAAACCCAGTCCAGAGCATTCAGAACCTCAGACTAGGCAGAAGGCTCACCTTCCAACAGGACAATGACCCTAAACACACAGCAAGAGTGGCTTATAGACAACTCTGTGAATGTGCTGAGTGGCCCAGCCACAGCCTGGCCTTGAACCCAATCAAATATTTCTGGAGAAACCTGAAAATGTGCATCTGCCCCCATCCAACCTAACAGAGCTTGAGAGGTGAACAGGTGAGGTGAAGAATGACAGATAATTGCCAAATGCTGATGAGCAAAGCTTGTCGCATCAAACAAAAAAAGACTTGAGGCTATAAAGGTGCTTCAGCTAAGTACTGAGTTAAGCGTTTGAATACTTATGCAACATATACTTATTTCAGATTTTTAATTTCTTTTTATAAATTTACAAAGTTGTGACAGTTCTGTTTTTGCTTTGCCATTATGGTGTATGGAGTGTAGATTGTTGTGGAAAAAAAAAGTAATTTAATGCAGTTATCATAAAGCTGCAACATAAAACGTGAAAAAAAATGAAGGGGTTTGAATACTTCTGCAAGGCACTGTATATACCTAATAAATTTACACAGTACGCACACATATATTATATTATATTATATTATATTATATTAACAAAAACTTCTATTTGGGATGCGATTAATCGTGATTAATCGTTTGACAGCACTAATTATTTTATAACTATTTAAAAGTTTTATGTTAGTTTAGACATTTAATGAGATAAAAATGAGTAAAAACTTTGAAAGTGTGCATAAGAGTGTTGCTGTTAAAGATGTGTAAAGAGTATTGCTGATATAGATGTGTCCAAGCCAGTGTTATTTTTAACTATGAAAAATAGTTTTTGTTCATTGAAATTAAGCTGAAATTAAATAATATAGAAATTTCAGATAAAAAACTTAAACTTAAAAAACTTAAATGAAAATGAAAAATGTTGCCTTGGTAAAGTACTAAAGTTACTAAAAATAAAAATAAATATTTAAAAAAAAAATTTAATAAATACTAATAGTATATATAAAGAATACTAAAACAACAAACTTATGGTAGTGTCTTCAGATGTTTCACTTTGAAGAGATGAAATGACACCTGCGCTAACTAGTCAGCAAAAAGTACAAAAGAACTTGACATCTGACAGAACAACTTCCACATTTCCCATATGCTGTTTGATGTTAAAATGAGTGATTTCTATTGAAGAAAGGAGGGATCTTACCTCCTTTTTCTGCACGCTCTCATTATTAAAACAGCATTTCTCCATGAGCTTCAACTATGCTGCCTCTGCCTGCTGATTTTAGCTTTTCCAAAATAACCATATGGATCATACTGACACAACACTGAATACAGCTGATTAGTCAGCAGCAGCATCCCGTATGATGCACAGGCTCTACATGATAATCCTCAGCCTCTCATGCTCCAAAGGGGAGCATTTCCTGCCACCATCCATCCATCTTCTCACCACTTCCTCCCTCCCTTTCCCTCTTCCTGTTTGAGTATCAAAGCTGACATTTCTACTCAGACTATGTTTTTCATGTCTGTTTCTCTTTCTTCTTATATTCATTGCTATTTTATTCATGAGAATTGGGAATAACAGGCTAGAGAAATGGTTTATGCATCACATGCATCAAAAATGATTTATGTATATAAAATAATTACTCTGCATCATATTTTCTGAATGAATCCCAGTACTTGTTTCTTACTAATTCTGAGATGCTGATTCCAAAAATAGTGTTTGTATTGCTCTAGCAATTCACACTTTCTTACAAAATATGATGCATTTCATTGCATTTTTCGCTTTCGACAACCACTTGTAAGGTAAAGTAGTTTTGTATTGTCCCTTAATCAGCAGAAAAACTGCCATAATGATATGATTCCTATTTTCCTCTGAGCCAGATTACAACTCTTTGTTGAATTCTCAGCAAATTTTCACATGCATGAATTATTCTGTGGCTATTCCTGATTTTATGCCTAATCCTGATTTCATGCTTCGATTGGTCATTATGACCAATGACAGAAGAAAATGCAAACATGACACAGATGTTTTATGCTACATCTCCGGGTGTTTTACTACATCCAAACAGTGACAGAAAATTACAGATTTTTTTGAAAAAGGCTTATTTATAAACTTGTGTTTATGTAAAGTTTTATAACATTAAATGGAGTTTTTGAACCTATTTTCCAACTCCTTTAGAGATTGTTAGTTAAATTATACATTTTGAGCACTTATTTTTGTCATTAAAACTGTAACCTTTGACTGCTTTTGTTATTTTGATAAATGCATTAAAGCTGATATATGTATTTTTATTTTGTGAAAAATCTTTGCCTAATGTAAAGTTTGTATTGATATTTTTGAACTCAGTATCATCAACTACTGTTTTCTCAAGATGCTGGGCTGTATTGTCAGCATTCTTCTCGTGCAGCTTCTTTCTTCTGTTTATAAAATACTAAAGAATTTATTATGTCATGTAAAAGTGTGGTTAAAGTTCATATGCATACAATCAGAGAAACAGGTGACAGCAGGCACATGTTGAGCAATGTGTAATGACGTCTAAGGCACGTGTTTAAGTGTGTGAGTTTACCGGGGGTTGTCGAATTGTCCTGTATGTAGTAGCAGGTTTGGCTGCTGATGATTTAGGAGTGTTTGTAGTAGAGGTACGTGTAGGTGACGTTGTGGATTCTTTGCTGTCCCGCCCCACTTTATGCAGCCTGTCGCCGTTAGGTAATAGTGTGAAGGGCTGCATACAGTAACAGACAAGAGAAGAAATGGAAAAACAGACAGTTTAGCTCAACAATTAGCCAGCGGCCTTAATGTGAAATTTCTTATTCTTATTAAAAAAAAAACAGTGGGAAAAATGGCTCTGAGAAAGCCGTTTTTGAAAGAAGTCTCTTATGCTCAACAGGCTGCATTTATTTGATAAAAAATACAAAAAAACAATAAAATTTTATAACAAATTAAAACAACTGATTTCTATCTGAACATATTTTAAAATGCAACTTGTTCCTATGGCAGCAAAGCTTAATTTTCAGAAGCCATTATTATTTTTAAAAAAACATTTTTTTATTATTAGCAATGCTGAAAGCAGTTGCTGCTTAATATTTGCAATTTTAAGGATTTTTTGATGACTAGACAGTTCTAAAGAACAGCATTTATTTAATAAAGAAATGTATTGCAAAATTTTGAATGTCTTTGTCACTTTTGATCAGTTTAATACATCCTTGCTGAATAAAAGAATTAAATTCTTTGAAAAAAATCTTACTCAAACCAAACTTTTGAACAATAGTGCATATGCTACTTGACAAAATCAATATGCATTTAAAATGACAGTCACCTTGATGTGTGGGCTCTCTCTCTGTCCAACTGTGTAGTTTCGTGGCCGTCTTATAGGTAAACACATAGGCAAAAGCTTGATGTCTTCATATGGATTCTCTTTTGAAATATCCGCTGCAAGTGATTAGTTGAAAAATGAGAAAGTTTTAGCTACCATATTAATAAGTATGCAAAAAACATTTTAGTGTTTTCTACTCTAGCTTTAATACAAATAAGGACGTGCAAAACAACGTTTTCAGAATCAACTAGTTGGTGAATAACATGCCTTTTCGCTTTCAAAAACAGCTAGATCAGGGGTGCCCAAACTAAACTCCGCAGGACACTGGCCCTCCAGGACCGAGTTTGGGCATCCCTGAGCTAGATGGTCTAACGCAGCTGTCTTGGGAAGCATTTTTAAAAGTTAAACTAATTGGCATACCAAGACATGATGAAACGGGCAAAAACATCTGTCTGTGTAAGCATGTTAATTAATGCAACACTAAAAATAACAAAACTAAAAACTGTACACTGCTGTTAAAAAGTTTGGGGTCGGTATGAAATTTGAATGTTTTTAAATTGTCTTATGCTCACCAAGGCTGCATTTATTTGATCAAAACTACAGTACAAAACCGTTAAAATAACTGTTAAAATATCATTTATTCCTGTGATGCAAAGCTGAATTTTCAGCATCATTACTCCAGTCTTCAGTAGTGCCACACAATCTTTTAGAAATCTATTCTAATATGAATAGAATTCCAATATGCTGATTTGCTGCTCTTTTTGTAACATTATAAAAGTCTTTATTGTCACTTTTGATCAGTTTAATGCACCCTTGCTGAATAAAATAATTAACTTTGAAAAAAAAAAAACTTTTGAACAATAGTGCACAAAAATAAAAAATTTCTTTCTTTAATTTCTCAAAAAAAAAAAAAAACATCTTTCTGAACCCAAATATTTGGATGGTAGTGTATAAGAAACAACGAATAAAAAAAGACGAGAATTTGCAGACATATTTTCTACTGTGCTTCATAGTAATCGATGACATGTCTCTTGGCGTTCTCAGAATCACTCACAGATGACGTCCTCATAGATGCTGTCTTCAGACCGGGCGTGGTAAAGACCTGAACGGCGGCCCTCCTTCCCTCTAGAGGCCTGTTGGGCTGTCTGCCGTACCACATCCTCAAACTCAAATGACTTCCTGTGGAGAAAGGGACCAAGCGTGTGAACAGTCCCTGTATTGTGATCCAACAACAAGTTTTGGGTCTTTCATAAAGGGTAACCATTAATCCATAATAATAATTTTCAAATAATTTTCCAAAATTCATATTGAACAGTTAAAACAGACATGATATAGAATTGATACATTATGACCTGAAGAGACATTGAGTTCCAAATGATCACATAGAAAGACAATTAGAGGAAGGAATAAACACAACAGCGTGACCAAGAGTGTTCAGAAAGCCCTGGAGTGACCTCAGGAGGCTTCGTTGAAATAGAAGTAGGCCAAATGTGGACAATGGACCGCGATTCTGCCAAAGAACAGCTGACATCACAGCTGGAGACGAGGCCAGACAGCTAAACTATCACCCACTCTCAGCTAAACTCTACACACTGTCCTCTGACACAAAGCTGTCCAACTCAGAGAATGAAATAAATGAGTACAACAAGTAGATTTGTACATTTTCTTAAGAAACGGCGAGTGGTGTTTACACAAGTTCACACAAAAAAATTCTGTCATCATTTACTCACTCTCATTTCATTCCAAACCTGTATGACTTACTTTCTTCTCTGGAATACAAAAGAAGATATTTTGAAGAATGCTTTAGGGGCCGTTCACACAAAAAGTGTCTTTGCATCAGGAATGGTTTTTAAAAAACGTGCTGCTGTAAACAAAAGCTTGCAACACTTGCCCCGCCTCCGGGATCTTCTGATTTGTCCACAGTTTTGGAACTGACATTGATGAGTGGCGCTGCATGTAAAAGCTGAAATGATTTTAACTTGACACAATATCTTAAAAATGTGGCAATCATGTGCAATATACTGCAAAAGATGCTAGTCATGCATGTCTGTCTAGTGCATGTATAGACAGAAAAACAATGGAAAAAGTAGCACATTGGAATGGAAAAATGTGTTCTGTGTAAACGGCCCCTTGGTGTTTTTTTTCCATACTATGAAAGTCAATGGGAGTCCAATGTTCTTCAAAATATCATATTTTATGTTCAGAAAAAAGACATTAGGTGAGAAAATTATGACGTAAACTTCATTTTCAGGTAAACTGTCACTTTAAGGCTTTATAATATTTCTGGTTCTGTTGAATCTGATCACTTAGAAAAGTAATAGCACACCTCTCCTCAACAATCCGCATGCTTTGTGCTATCAATCAAGGTAAGGCATGTCGGTATGAGAACGTTTCAGGCCAACACCTATTGTTCATGAGAATATATCATTTGTGACCAGGTTTAACAGGTTTTGAAAGCCAGCAAAACGCTATTTATAAAGGGTTATCAACCTGCTTTTTTGTTCAATATAATTATATGAGGAAGTTGTTCGATCACGTTATATTGCTAGTTTTTGGAATCTGCCATTTTATTAACCCAATTATTTAATGAATCATTTGATAGCATGACATTTCTAATGATGCAGCAAAATGAAAATATGACACACTGGGTCGAAAACCAAAAGTGGGCATAATATTAGTTTAAATAAGAAATTCAAAACAGAAATGAAAGAGTGGGCAAGTAAAATGGTGGAAATGGCATCATATGAATCTAAAAATGCTGTTAAAGACTTCAACAATGAAAGATCAGGAATAATTGATAGCGATTCTGTGTATGATCTTGTTCTTCATCTGTTTTCTTTTTGTCTCCCTTCCTCCTCTAGGAACTTGTAAGCCTTATGATTGTTTTGTTGTATACATGCCTGCTACCAACCATAAAAACCTCAATGAAAGAAAGACTTTGTTTATAATAACTAAACAAATTCTAAACATTGTAATATTTTGTATATATTATAAATGATTACCTAAATATATTAAAGCAGCATCCGACAAGATCTATTCATGAAGAAGAAATTGAGTTTAAAGTATTTACAACTGTTGGATGCTATACTAAAACCTCCTTCATTTCCTTTTCTTATGTTTGGGATTAACTGTGTAATGTGATCTGCACTGTGGGAAAAGTATTCACCTGTTCTTTCTGTTTCTGGAAAACCCGTTGATAGTGTTGACTGGACAAGGAGGAGGAGGACAGCTGGGTGGCTTTAATATGATGTCATGCTTCCGGACTTGATTGGATTTGCTGACTGAGGGAGTCTGGTTCTCCAGTTGGATCCACTGGCCGGGCGGACTGCTCGCACCCTTGTATTGGAATGTGCGCTGTGGTTTAGGTGGAGGAGAAGAAGGTCCAATTTCACCAAGACACTTAGTCACCATCGAGGAATCCTTCTCCTTCTCCCAGAAAGAGTCATCTGCCTCCAGTCGTTTCCAGAAACCCCTGGAGGTGTAAAAGTTCCCCGGAGGCAATGACGCCTCTGGATCATCTACACATTGAGGTAGAGACGTAATTTCGACATCTGTGAAATGGTTTGTCTTGATATTATTGCTTTTAACATTCAGTTTAGCCACTTGGACTTGGGTTACAGCGCTTAAAGTCTTAGTCACAGGAGTTGACGTTACAAATTTATTCGAATGAGTTCCATTTCTTGGGAAATCGGATTGGGTTTCCCCTGTAACCGGTCTAAAAGTCATCTGATTTTCCCTGAAATCCAAACCCTGGCTTTTGGCTTTTGATACAGTCGCTTTGTTACGACCACCATCAAGTCCATTTCCAAGGAGGTCCCCTGAAAGCCTTTGAGATGCAAGAGTCCGCTGGGGTTTAATATTCCCACTCCGGACGTCCTCCTGTTGGCTGAGTCCCTCCCATTGGGAGATTTTCTGCTTGATGTTGATGCCAGGCTCTCGCGTGATCAGCCACGCTGCTGTCGTTGTCACCGTCTTCCCTGCGACGACATTCCCTCCTCTTTTTCCATGGTCCACTCCAAGGGCCAGCATGACGACGAGGCTGCCGTCACACCGCAGGACTGTGTGGCATTGCAACAGCGAGCCTATCAAGGAAGAAACCCTTCCTTTGTGGTGCAAAGAAGTTAATAAAGATCACCAAAGAACCCTTTTCCTGTAGGAGTCGGTTCCTCTGCCATTCTTCCTTCACTTTGAAGCCTGCAAAGGGAAAAAAAACAAACTCAACAAGTGGGTTCAACTTAGTGCTGCAGAATATATATTGAAATAAAATCAACATCGTGACATACCTTTGTGTGATTCAATTACATAAATATATGCTTTACTGGTTTCAATGAAATAGTGTTTCAGTGTCTTCTCAAGCTGAGCTCAGTGGTTTACTGTTTTGTGATGTTTACTGTTTACCAAAGAAATTAAGACATAAATATTAGTATTGTAATTTTACAGTCATTTTTATTTTTTTATTGCTTGATTTTACAGTATTATTTTACAGTATTATTATTTATTTATTTTATTATTATTTATACATTTTATTTCATATCACATCACAATAATCTCATCATAATCAATAATCATGATAAAATCATTATTTTTATTGTTATTATAACAATTATTATTTATAGTTATACTGAATTGGTCAAAAACAGTGGGAATGTGGCCTATGAAGACTAAATTTTCAAAGATTCCTTTCTTTTTCAAAGATTCAAAGATTTATTTATAACTGAAACAGTTACTGAAAGAGATTTGAGTTGATTTAAAAAAAAAAGTTTAAATAAAAACTGCTAATTTTTTTGTAAACCAAAGTATGATGAACACCCACATTTTTCAAGTCTTCCCAAATCTTGCAGCCCTAAAAGGATTTGACACTCAAAAAACATCTTCAGTGTAAACTTTTTTCAGCATATTGTTTTCCATTTATATCATCTATGCAAATGCACTCC
>JAFVLL020025783.1:0-43927 GCA_021397915.2 Tor tambroides | reverse complement strand
ATGTCCTTTACTTCAGCGGTGGTAGCGCAGTCTCATTACCAAGGCAAGATCCATGCTAAGAGGCTCAAACTTCTGCTGGGGGAACAGCCTGCCATTACAGCCAAAGGTACGTGTTGCACACACAAACACACACGTAGCATTAAATGTACAATCTGTCGGAGATGACCGCGTGTGGCTGGAGGATCAGGGCAGGCGTTTGAAAGAGCCAGACACTCACAGCCTTGCACTGCACATCAGTGCTCGCCTACTTGCCTACAGGGGTAATTGACCTAAAAATAAGGCGGAAGAGTGTGTGTGTGTCTGTCTCCGACTTTGTAAAAGGAGCTTTACAGAAGCAGCTGAGTGAAAGCAGTGAGTTTGAGAATTCTATTGTCACACTGTCTGCATATTTGTGTTTATGTCTGTGTTCATTCTTGCATTTTGTGGCCAAGTATGGTGACCCATACTCAGAATTTGTGCTCTGCATTTAACCCATCCAAGTGCACACACACAGCAGTGAACACACACACCGTGATCACACACCCAGAGCAGTGGGCAGCCAGTGCTGTGGCGCCCGGGGAGCAGTTGGGGGTTCGGTGCCTTGCTCAAGGGTCTCACCTCAGTCGTGGTATTGAAGGTGGAGAGAGCCTACAATCCACCTACAATCCCTGCTGGACCTGAGACTCAAACCTGCGACCTTTGGGTTACAAGTCCGACTCTGTAACCATTAGGCCTTGACTGCCCCATTAGGTTTCTGTCATGCAGTGCTTTGCTGTGCATGTTAGGTTTCTGACCTGTTTACAGCACAATGGAAATGAGCAGGACACACTCGGGGATCTGAGGGCTCTCAGAAATCCTCTGCCCATAGGAGGATGCACAAAGGATATACAGTGTGTACAGTAGAGAGAGGCTTCGTGTGTCATTTCCATTTCAGCCAATGGAGAGAGAGACTACACTGGCTCTCAGTTCCGTTCAGCATCCATTAGTCACCAGCTTTCCTACTGGCTGTGCCTCCAAATGCCCAATGTGTTTATTAATTACACTCTTCGCTGGACAGCTGTGCCCCATATGGCATAGTTAGGAGGCCCACCACATCACATCCAGTGTTTAGGATCAATTACACAATTCTAACGCTTGAGATGGAGCCACAGTCTGTCCACTATCTATGTCAAACTGATGTAATCTAATGGGCATGCAATGCAGACTTGTGGATGAAAACCACTGTGTATCCTTTGGTATACATTATTATTATTATTATTGTTGTTGTTATTATATAAAAAAATATTTTTAACTTTTTATTTAATTTTTATTTTATTATTTTAAATATAATTATGATTATGATTTTTTAATATTACACATTTATTATAATAACAAATCAATGTGTGATGATAAACTACATCTAAATAAAATTTATTTTTATTATTATTATTATTATTATTTAGAGGTATTTTATTACATTACATTGATTTTATTATTATAATAAATGTATATTTGAAAAACAATCATAATATTATAATAAAACAATAAAATAAAATACATCTACATAAAAAGCAATAATAAATATTATTATTATTATAAAATATCAAAATAAAATGAATAGTAATATTTATTATTATTATTACTATATAAAATACTACTAAATATTATTATTATATAAAAATTATTACTTTTTATTTAGATGTATTTATATTTATTATTTTTAATACAATAATTATGATTGTGATTTTTTAAATATTACATCATTAGAATAAAAAACAATGTAATGATAAAATACATTGAAATAAAATTATTATTATTACTATTATTATTATTATTATTATTATTGTTATTATGATTATTATTATTATATAGAGGTTTTTTAAATTGCATTACATTGATTGTATTATTATAATAAATGTATAATATTTGAAAAACAATCATAATTATTATAAAAAAACATTAAATACATCTAAATATAAAGCAATAATATTTTATCATTTTTATTATTATTAAAATTATTATTATTATTATATAAAATAATACTAAATATTATAAAATTTATTATTGATGATAAAAATACTTCTAAATAAAAACTAACTACTAATAAAAAAATATTATCATTAATGTTATTATTATTATAAAATATCTAATTACAATAAACAGTTATATTTACCATTATTATTATTTTTTGTTTGTTTTTGAATTTTTGATTTAATATTACTATTAAAATAAACTAATTTTTGAATCACCTTGAATGGGCTTATTTTTTGACAGTGATCATCTGATTGTACATTTATCCATTTCTTATCAACCTCATGGTGCATATTATTGTTTACTGGTCGTGTGTGTTGCCATGTTAATTTAAAATTCATAAGTTCATTTTTCTCACAGTCTGGTTTTAAATGCAAGGCTATGTAGCATATCTGGCTTAAAATGAATTACCACTGTAGTCTTGTTTTTTTTCTTTGCTCTCTCTCTCTCTGCTTGTTCCTCCCATGTTTCCTGTCACTGACTGATGCCATCATTAGCTGTGCCATCTGCGTCTGATGGCTAGAGACAGACGAGGCTTGTGTCCCACTCCGAGGGGATTGAGGTAGACCATCAATCCCTCTGACATGTGGCACACTGAGACAGACTAGCTCAGGCCCAGCTTAACCGAGCAGAGAGGAGTTCTCTTGAAACTCAGTAAGCTTTTCAATGCCCTGGCAGTCTGGGGACAAACTGTAAACATGTTGCAGTGTCACTTCAACATTTGTTCACGGTAACCAAAAAGTGCTGGTATTTTTAGAGATTTGAATTCTTAGAAATGTAATCTTTGTATTCATGTTGGTTTAATTCTGAAAATATGTTTCAATTTTAAAATGTAATTATTGACTTTAAAAATGCTGTGTGACCATTTTATAATGAATTTGGATCATTAAGTTGTTTACTTGTTTGATCTGAACTAACCTTGCCTTTTTATAAAAAAAACCAAGGTTGGCTTTTTATAAAAGTCACATTGTGACTTTAAGCCCCACAAAAAGAAGATGTATATACATGTCATTGTATTGGTTACAATTAAGATATTTCTGAATAACTTAATAGATCAAGTTAAAAATAATTGCATGCAAGTAATTTAATGCTTAATGATGATGGTTTAGCTTGTATTGTGTGATGTGTTAGGATCTTAGTGGCTCTAGCGCAGTTTGTGTGAAATAAAACCAGGCCATCGACAGGCCACCCTTATTGATTTCTGCATAACACACATAAGTGACGTGGAAACCAGTGGCCTGAGCCCAGCTCATCTCCTGGGAAACACTATTGTTTCAGCCGGATATCAGCTAATAACACAAAACATCCTGTCTCTTTCTCCTCCTCCTCCTTCTCTTTTGTATTGAGCAAGACAAATGAGAAACCACTGGAAGGCCGTGTGTATTGACCTACATGTACATTTGTTTATTTATACATGACATTTAAGGGACTACATCCATCTTATTAAATTACTCAGCAGGGTAGTTTGCAGTCAGGTCTAGTTGCCTGTGCATCCTGTTACTCCAATAAACATCTTTGCCTCTGGTAAATATGGGAAAATTCTATGTTGTTGGTGCAAATGAGTGTCTAGACTAAATATACAGCAGTTTATTGTGGAAACTGGGCAAGCTACCCAATTATAATTTAAATATCATTACGATTTCCATTTTTAAAGCCTTCCAGCATCTTCAAAAAGCTTACTGTGATGTTACGTTGTAAAATATTTCAAATATGTGGTCAAAAATTCCCTGTTTTTATAAAGCAGGGAACTAGATGAGATTCAGCAGTGAGAAAATTGTACAGAAACTCCAGGGAGGACTTTTAGAGAGGAAAGTGGATAACTGCAAGGATTTATAAAAAAAGAAAAAAAAAAAGCCTTTGATCCTGTTCTGGTTGATCCAGAAATGGAATCTCTCAAGCCGTACACCTTCACTGCATTAGGATAAGATTGCATGTGAAATGCACATTTGGTGGTTTATGCCATTTTTTTGTACACTAAAGCTGTTTATAAGGCTCTCGCATGATTTGTGTCTTAGCGGAAATGTATTAGGAATTCAGTTAGAACGCAAATAGGACAAATAAGACATTATTAGTTAGATGCCAGTTATATTATGTAGTTTTTAAGCTATGACTCTGGATAATTGATTTTTAAAATATAGGTCACGGTTCTTCTGAAAACAAAACAACCAAACAAAATATGTAGGCTAATTTACTTTTTTTAGAGTTTCTGACAAAATGTTTTATTTATTGTTATAAATGAGTCTATTTATAAATGTCTAAAATGTTATAAATGAGCCTATTTAAAAATATGTATTAATTTAAATGAAATCATTATGTAAAAAAAATATTTTAAATAAACGAATGATGGCTTGTTTCGTCCAAAGATTTTGAATGAATCTCTTGAAAGAATGATTCAGACATCAAATACACTGGTCGCTTCCTAATGGCATAATGTAACACAATTTGAAGCATAACATTAGTTCCAAAGGTCACTCATTTTGATCGCAGCTGCGGCAACATCAGAGTCTATATCCGGACTATAAAATTTTATCCCAATACTTTCCTTATTATTTAATGTTTGCAACACTACTAGACCGTTTGTGAAGCTGTTTCAAACATAAAGCTTACATGATGAGCACTGCTCTCTCTGGATAAACGGTTGCGCGAAAGCAGGTTTAAATATTCCGATGTGATTGTGATTGTGAATGTAAACATTTCATCCATTGTTATTAAGGATGTAGCACTGTCTGATCACTTCTGTATTTTCTTTGATATATTGATCTCTGTCACCACTGAATCTAGATCTGTCTCTGTCAGAAAGAGATGCATCAATGAGAACACTAGTGCGCTATTTATGAAGGCAATATCTTTAACACCAAGCATTTCTGCAGACTCTGTTGATCTTCTCCTAGATTCATTTAACTTAAAAGTTAAGAATGTTATTGATGATATTGCTCCGATAAAGGTCAGCAAGAAGACTGGCAGACAAAAATCATTTTGGAGAAAATCAACAGCAGTTCAGAGTATGAAAAGACAATGCAGAAAAGCTGAGCGGATGTGGCGGAAGACGAAACTAGAAATTCATTATAGCATCTATAAAGACAGCCTTCGCCTGTGTAGGAACTAGCCACAGCTGAATGATCCTTCTTCTATGACCTTGCAAACAGTAACTTAAACAACACTCACCCTCTTTTTGCGATATGAAGACGGCAAACCCCCCAAGTCAGATTCCCAGTGAAATGCTCTCGACAGCAAATGTAATGAAGGTTTGCTTCCTTCTTTCTGAGAAAATCAATATCAGATAGAGTGGCACATCCTCAAGTTATGCAGAGGTTACACAGATTCGACCGCAATTTCAAAAAAGAAGTTTGTTTTTGAAGCAATTGATAGCAACATTTTGGAAGAAATAGTACAGCACCTTAAATCGTCAACCTGCTATTTTGACACACCTCCCACATCTTTTTTCGAAAGTGTGCTTAACTGTTTAGAAGCAGATTTCTTAGAAGTAGTGAATCCCTCATTTCTTTCTGGGACTTTTCGAAACTCCCTGAAAACTGCAGTTGTTAAGCCCCTCTTGAAAAAGAGCAATCTTGATAACACCATAATGAGCAACTATAGACCAATATCAAATCTTCCTTTCATAGGTAAGATTATGGAAAAGGTAGTTTTTAAATCAGCTGAACAACTACTTAAACTTAAATGGATATCTAGACAATTTTCAATCTGGTTTCCGAGCGCATCACAGCACAGAGACAGCACTCAATAAGATAATAAATTATATTCGCTTTAATTCTGATTCTGGCAAAATATCAGTGCTGGTACTACTAGATCTTAGTGCTGCATTTGACACATACTTCTAGAGAGACTGGAAAACTGGGTCAGGCTTTCTGGGATGGTATTCGAATGGTTCAGATCATACTTAGAAGGGAGAGGTTATTATGTGAGTATAGGAGAGCATAAGTCTAAGTGGACGTCCATGACATGCAGAGTCCCACAAGGCTCAATTCTTGCACCGCTCTTGTTTAGCCTGTATATGCTCCCACTAAGTCAAATAATGAGAAAGAACCAAATTGGCTATCACAGCTATGATGATGATACCCAGATTTACCTAGCCTTATCTCCAAATGATTATAGCCCCATTGACTCCCTCCACCAATGCATTGATGAAATTATCAGTTGGAGTGCCAGAACTTTCTTCAGTTAAACAAGGAGAAAACTGAAGTCATTGCATTTGGAAACAAAGACGAATTTCTCAAGGTGAATGCATACCTTGACTCTAGGGGTCAAACAACTAAAAATCAAGTCAAGAATCTAGGTGTGATTCTGGAGACAGACCTTAGTTTCAGTAGTCATGTCAAAGCAGTAACAAAATCAGCGTAATATCATCTCAAAAACATTGCAAGAATTAGATGTTTTGTTTCCAGTCAAGACTTGGAGAAACTTGTTCATGCCTTTATCACAAGCAGGGTGGTTTATTGTAATGGTCTCCTCACCGGCCTTCCAAAGAAAACCATTAGACAGCTGCAGCTCATCCAAAATGCTGCTGCCAGGATTCTGACTAGAACCAGAAAATCTGAGCATATTACACCAGTCCTCAGGTCCTTACGCTGGCTTCCAGCTACATTTAAGATTGATTTTAAAGTACTTTTACTCGTTTATAAATCGCTCAATGGCATAGGACCCAAAGACATTGCAGATATGCTTACTGAATATAAACCTAACAGACCACTCAGATCATTAGGATTGAGTCAGTTAGAAATACCAAGGGTTCACACAAAATAAGGGGAGTCCGCTTTTAGCTATTATGCCGCCCGCAGTTGGAACCAGCTTAGAAGAGATCAGATGTGTTAGAAGCAGTAGCCACATTTAAATCCAGACTCAAAACTCATCTGTTTAGCTGTGCATTTGTTGAATGAGCACTGTGCTATGTCCGAACTGACTGCACTGTATTTGATGTATAATCATTTTCTATTTCTGTTTTAAATTCATTTTAAATCAATTTCTAATTCCTTTTAATTCCTTGTTTTTATTGCTGTGATTATTTTTTAATTTTTTTTATTTTTTAAAATAACTATTTTACTTCCTTTTACGTAAAGCACTTTGAATTACCACTGTGTATGAAATGTGCTATATAAATAAACTTGCCTTGCCTTGCCTTGCCTTGATTTCAGAGGTTTAATAGACATAGTGGAATCGTCATTTCGGAATAAGATTGCATGTGTTTAAATCGAGATCGTGATCTTTTAATGATTTCTTGTGCATACATATGAGCCTATAGCCTATATATTCTTGTAGGCTA
Organism: Tor tambroides; assembly: GCA_021397915.2. Lineage (NCBI taxonomy): Eukaryota > Metazoa > Chordata > Actinopteri > Cypriniformes > Cyprinidae > Tor > Tor tambroides. The sequence goes on along the minus strand of JAFVLL020025783.1, from coordinate 36,660 downwards.
TGTCATATTTGTACCAAACCTCAAAAGTAACCCGGGCCCACACCACAACTCACCCCCCCTCCTCGTGCTTCCGCGACCCATGATTCAATGGAATTTTGGTGTTTTGATGTTTTTGTTCTTTTTTTTTTTTTAAACTGTGTTGTACAATATGCATCAAATGGTTTCTGTTATGCGTATATGTACTGTGTATGGCAGTTTGTATTTGGAAAAATTAAATAAATCATAATGATTTTGTTCATGTGCAACTTCTGAGTCAGAAACAATATAACGTTTTAAATTTTAAAATCAGAAAGGCAGCATAAATTTCATAACTAGGCCTGTATGGATTCTACAGCTGTAAGATATACAGTACACACATCACCTGCACCTTGCATGTTTGCTTAATAAATATATCAGATATTTTGCATGTTTCCTCCCACAGTTAAATGTGATAAAAATGTTTAGACATGTGGGTGTATTCAGACCTAATGACACGCAACAGTTGTCGCTAAGAAATCACGCAAAGTTTTGTGCATATGACTTGTGCAGGCTTTCTGCTTGGATGAATGATCTCTGAAAGTCCCTCTCCATCTTTATGTCACCCAAATCCAGTAGCTGTCTTTGTGCCTGCAGTAAATCTCCTGATAGATGACTCTTCCCTTATTGCCTAAACTGTCACCTGGAATTACCTGAAGTTTCTCTGTTATTTCCTCCCACAGAATCTCATTAATGTTTGAAATCTCCTGCCTGCTGGTGTCAGACTATTGTTTGTTATAAAGAAGACAGGAAACGCATTACCGGTGAATCTTTTTCGCTGCAGCAGTGGCCATGAACTGAATTTTTTAGAATGTGAGAGACTATGAAATGATTTCAATCAGTGCACTATGAACATTTTGTTGTTGTTGTTGTTTTTTGTTGTCACTGTTCTCGACCTGCTATCCTGTCCTCTGTCCCTAATTCCATTTGAGTTATATATATATATATATATATATATATATATATATATACAGCCTCTCCTTAACCAGGGATGCTCGGGAGCCTTCTAAGTGATTTTAAAGTGCTTTTATGCTGCAGTAGGCAAAGGGCAGGAAATAAATGGAAGGATGGAGGTGTATCTGTCTTTTGGGGATCAGACATGCTCATCGCTCCTCCCTGAGCTTGTGAATAAAAGGCACAGTGGGGAAGTGGACAGTAAGGTGCTAATGATACACTAAAATAATGTAAAAGAGCTGGTTTCATGCCCAAAAAAAGAGCAAGGAGTAACAGTTCTGAACAAGGTTTTGCCCACCCCTGGTGACCACAAGAACATTAAGTAAAACTGCGATAGCGGTAATGAATGACTTTAGTGTCATAGGCCTGTGGCACCAAATTTAATTTAGGCAATACAGAAGGACTATTAAGGCAGAAGTCTGGTTGCAGTAATTACATTGCGTGAGACATTGCCGTCTGCATTGGGAGACTAGTGATGGTGAGTGATAGTGTTATTGGGGACATTCCCGGGGAATATATTCATTTATCCTTTATCACTTTTGTGAGGCTCAGTGTTTCAGCTAATATGCCTAAATATACTCAGTGAATTGCTGTGTGATATTTCTGGAAGGAGTTCACAACGCCACTTAATCCTCATGAACGGTAGTATATATGTTCAAAAGTTTGGGGACAGTAAGTCTTTCTTGATCAAAAGTAACAGTAAAGACATTTATAATGTCACAGAAGATATCTATTCCAAATAAAGTAATAGAGTAATGGCTGCTGAAAATTCAGGGATAAGGAATCACAGGAATAAATTACATTTTAAAATCTATTTGAAAAAAAAGAGTTATTTTAAATTGTAATATTTTAGAATGTTTCACCAAACAAGTGAACTGTCATGTGATGTCATGTGAACAATGTTTTATAATGAAGGTCTGTGCAGAATAAGACCGGTTTCACACCGCAAGCATGAGCAGCACATATTTTTTTGGCAATTAAAAGTGACAGCACACTTTTGATGGACAAAATAAATGTGATTTCACACAAAAAGTGCTAAACATGCACAGAATAGGCATGTCTAGTGTGTTTTAAAAAAGATGTCAAAAAGCTTGCTGACCCTGTATAAAACATGGCATGAAAAACTAGAGTTGTACAAAAATGTCTGTGTTAAAATATTGTTCAGGGATGGTCTTGGACTTGTGTTTATAGGAAACTAGAAACCTTCCTGTTTTTCCTTTTGATGGATGTCACTCCGTAAACCCCTGAGCTTGTAAATCAATACTCCAATGTTTCTGTGCCGGATTCTGCTAATATCCATAGTGTTATACTGCAAGAGTCTGTCAGATACTCCAATAAATGCAGCCTGGGCTTAAGGGAGTTTTATGAATTACACATTATGTGCTTTACTGTCACTTTTATTAAATTTATATTTGCATTGCACTATTAACTTTTGTTCTTCATAGACAGCTTAGCCTTGCCACACATAAAATGCTATGTAAATTTCCTGTAAGAGAAGTGTGACCATACTTCAGGCAGGACTAATTAATTTCATGGCTTTAATGCAAATGCATTGTCTTTCATTGTGTCAAGAACTCACAGGCCCTGCAATAAACAATATTTCTTTACAGAGAATGACCGTCAGTTAAAAATAAACTAGATTAAGCTTTCTCAAAATGAAGTTGCCTGCTCATGTACTGTCGCCCTCTCTTGTGGCAGCTCATTTATCTTCTTTAAATTTTCATCTCATGTAGCATTTTAATTTACGGCGTCAAATTTAATTTTTGCAGCAGTGGTTGTTAATTGCCTAAATTAAATATTGTGTCCCAACCAAAGCATGCATTATACTTTTATCAGCCCTGCTGGAAAGAATGTAAAAGAAGAGTGAAAAACAGATTGAAGGAATAATGCATGCATTTTGGCAGAGTATAAATTTCCTGGCACAACAAGAGTACTTTTCAACACGTCTCTTGTTCGTGGTCGTCCCAGTTTTTACAGATATGTTAATAAATCAAAGCTTTGTAGGAAGCTTATGTGGAGTCTCTTTAGCCTCTGCCATAGCTTTTGCAGTCATGCTAATGTAGCTTATACATCAAATCATATATAAAGTTGCAAATAGGGCTAAAGAACAGGCAGTCAGTGTAAATGTAAACAAACTCTGTCAAAGATATTGGGTCAGTTCACTCTCACCTCTCAATAACACCTATGAACATTAATAAACTCATTTTTTCCAATTGTCCCTTCTGCCAAAAATGGGATGTGATGTCAAGGCTGAACAGAGCTATTGTAAACACTGTGCATGGCAGAGTGGACAACCGCTGAGGTGTTAAAACTGATTGTTAGGCCTAGCATTATGATTCTCTGGTGTGTTTTGTGTTTATTCTGTCTGCTCTGTGGTGATGCCGCCATCCATGCACAACAGTAAATGAGTAAAGAGCTTGGGTTTGTGTGTGTGTGGGTCAAACGCAGGACTGTCAGAAACAATGCGAAGCATCACCTTCCTAATAAAGTCAGGGACAACAGCTTGTTAGTTATGTAGCAGAGGACACATCCAAACACAATGATGAATAAAATCTCAGTAATTGGGTTGTTGCTGTCAAGATCAGAAATGATTTCCGGCTAGAATCACTGAAGTAAACAAGATTAAGACATACTTTTGTTTGTTTCATTGGGTTATCCAAACAGTAAAATGTCATCACATAGCTGGGAATAATTTAATGTGAGTTGCTCTTTTGCTTTCTGAGCATGTACTTGTGGAAAATGCAAAAATCCTCAAGCTATCTGGATTGCAACCAGGGTCCAAAATTGCACTCTTAAAGTGCCAAATGAGAGTAAAACTGGGCTTTGGCAAGTGAATAAAACAAAGTTCATTGCCAGTTGGCGGATAATTTTATTAGAAATGGCAACATTACATGATTTAAAACAGACTGTGTGCCCCTTGTGATGTAAGCAGTAGAATCAAAGCAAAAAAACCTTAGCCTCGACCCTCACCTTTTCTAACAACTTTTATTTATCTAGAACAAAGGCATTTTTCTCCAGAAAACCAATTCGTGATAAATCTTTAGAATATCCTTCATGTTAAGCCTCAAAAACAGCAACAAGAAATATTTCTGTTTTTGTGGCATTTGCATGTCACTGAGAGATGGAAACAGTGACATTTTCTGTGATGTTTGAATGCTGAATGGAAAATATAAGTAACAATTTCTAATAATATAAAAAAATATATCTATACTATAGATTTTTCCCCTCAGGATTCTTGATGAATAGAAAGTTCAAAAGAACAGCATTTATTTGAAATAGAAATCTTTTGTAATGAAGTACAAGTGTTTACTGTCACTTTTAATTAATTAAATGCATATGAATGGTATATTTAAAATTAATCAGAATCAGAAAATACACTTTAGTGGGCAGCAAGAAACATTTATGACTTTTTAAAGAATTTTTCTCAATTTCTCCAGCATCAGTTAGCAATAACTTTGGACACCGTTTCCAACAAACATGTACAGAGAGTGTGAAGCAAAAAAGTCTCCTGCAGTTTGCAGTGAATCTCTCCCCCAATATTTAGGGATATGTCCCAGAGAGTACTGAATCTTGGAATTGACCATCTTGTACCTGGTAATCTACAGAATTGACCATCTTGTACCTGGTTGCCAAACTTCTGCAGACTTACCAAAACACCTCCCCAACATATTTTTCTATTGCGTTTAAGTCTTAAAGGGGTCATAAACTGCCTTTGTTTTTTTTATTTTGTACTGTTCTCTGAGGTCCACTTATAATGTTATTAAGATTTTTTATAAATTTTTTAATAAAAACATTACTGTCGGATCCAGTATAGTCAGCACTTGTCTTTTAGTGTCAGTGTTTCTGAAAATCCCGTGTCGAACTGTGCCTTGTTTGTGGTATCTGGAATCTGTGGTAAAATGAAGTGAACAAAGGACCAAGTTCTTACTGACACGGTCTGGATCTTTATTAGAAATAAAGTTCATCCACTCTTTACTAACAATGGGATCAGAAGGCTGTGTTTTTCCACATCTTGGCACTGTGCAGCGCACTGCAAAGTCTTCTTGTCTTCAGAGCATGTTTATCATTTGATTGATCTTCTTCTGCGGAGGCGGTGCTTGTCCACACTATTACGTCATAGAGTGGTACATTCCACAACCTGTCTTTTGGCAGATTGTCTTGAATAGAAGCTGTTTTTAGAATAATGAGAAAGTTTTGAGTTCTGAAACTTACAGGAAGTTTTTATAGTACAATGACCTCTTATGTGTCAAAATATCAAGGGAATTTTAATTTCACAGTTCATGAACACTTTAAATATGCCAGATAGAAAATAAATCATGTTTTAAATCATTATTCCATTCTAATTCTTGTCCTGTTTTGTTTCTTCAGAGGTGACACCTAGTCCAGTGAAAACACCCTCCTCAGAAACCTCACCTGTGAGCTCGACCCGTCAGCACCGGGATTCTGATCGCTACTGTCAGCTGTGCAATGCTTGGTTCAACAATCCTGGAATGGCACAGCAACACTACGACGGCAAAAAGCACAAGAAAAACGCAGCACGTGCAGACCTACTGGAACAACTAGGGAAGACTTTAGACATGGGAGAGATGAAAGGTACAGACACTTAATGGCTGTATGATTAATTTTGCCGTTAGTTCATTGGATGATGAAGCACTGAACTGAATGATAAAAGATTTGTATTGCTTTACTGTCCTGCAGTCCTGATTATAATGGCCAGTACAACTGCCTAGAAATGAATTGGTTTTGCAGAATTACATACTGTGTCATATAATTAAGCTTTAAATGCCATTAAATGGTAATTGAGGTTTTCAACATTTTACGTTAGTACAGTAATTTGAAACAACCCAAGAATTTACAATGGGGTCCAAAAGTCTGAGACCATTCTTCAAGATGCATCTATTTTACATTTTACATATAAAATTGTTTGCCACCTTTTTGTTTATTGACAGCAGCACTTAGGCTCTGTGAACCGAAAGTCACATGATCAATGTTCATCAAACACCATAGTGTTCTCTTTTTTTGCTTGTATGTTTTTTAAAACCTTTAAACTGTTTTTGGCTTTTTTAAAATTTTAAGACTTGTCTTTCATGCAGCACAGATATGTCACAAATCTCAGCTCTTTTCCTTTGATGCTGTGATGTCTTCAAAAGCAACTGCACTGAAAAAGGAATTCAGACTTGTGTGAATTTTTATATGACCTCTTTGTTTAAAGAGTGAGAGCTGCATGGCAAACTGTGAGGTCACAAAGATTGACCTCTGTTGCTCATGTTATATTTCAGTGTGTTTTTTTATTGAAGGCTATTCCCAGCTCAGAGCGGTATAGTTGGTGCTGTGGGGCTCACTTCCTCGACAGATTAATGAAAGTGCTCACATAATACAATAAAACTTGTCAATGTGTCTTTTACTTCCCTTGCTTCTCCTCCAGCCTGGGCTCCAAGAGAATAAAAGCAATAGGTTTGTGCGTCCAGAGACTTCGATACAGGCTATTAATTTCTGAGGGATGAAAAGTGTGCTCTCCCATTGTCTCATGGCTCACATTATGTCAATAACAATTACAAATAAATTTTCTCTCAGGTGAGAGACCAGGCCAGTAGTCATTGCTGTGAGGGCTTCCACCGCCTAGCAGAACTATTAGGTAACATGGGATGTTTCAGCTCATTAGAGCTAAAGGGACTCTATCCGGTACAGATCAAAGCTTCGGAGAGACTGGTGCTGTGAGACTGAGATGAGCACTGAGCTGAGGTTGGGTTTAGTTCGTTTGGACTGAAGGTTATCCCTAGCTTAGAGTGATGGATGGTGAATTCAGAGCATCCTTGATATTAAAAGACACACTGAAGACTTGGCTGAAGACTCAAGATTAAAATGGAAAACAATTGGGCTGAGTGCCGAATGAGGAACTAAACTGGAGATTTTTACTTCACTTGAGGATAGAAGTTATCTACATTTCCCAAGATCACAACAGATTTATGAATTATTTGAAGATTTGTCAAGCATCATCCTTCACATGAAAGCTCAAAGTTTTAGGTAAGACTTTAAAGCGGGGGAGATCACTGATCACTGTTTTTGTTCTAAGTGATTTTTATTCTATTTATCCTAAACTTTAATATATTTTTTTCACATTTTCCCAACCCATTTCATTTAAATAATTGTAATGGAAAAAAAGAATGGAGTAAGGGCTGCTGAAAATTTGCCATCACAAGAATAAATTACTTTATTCCAGTGAATATATTTTATAAATTTATATATTTTTATAATTTTAAAATATATTAAAATAGAAAACAGTTATTTTAAACTTGAATAAGATTTCACAATATTACCAGCACACCTCAGAGCTGCTCCATCTCTATCGGTTTTTAAATCCCTATTGAAAACTCACTTGTTTTCTTTAGCCTTTGTAAACTGATGTGGCTTGAATGTGTTTATTCTTTGATTATTACGTGCTTTGTTCTTTATTTTTATGTTGACTGGCTTGAATGTGTTTTATTCTTTGATTATTATGCTGTACAGCACTTTGGTCAGTCTTGTGACTGTTTTAAATGTGCTTTATAAATAAAAGAACTAGAACTACTATTTTTGCTATATTTTTCATTAAATAAGTAAAGTGTTGCTGAGCACAAGAGACTACTTTCGAAAAACAACAACAACAACAAAAAATCTTACCAATCCCAAACTGGTAGTATAGGTGAAAGTTAAAACAAGAGATTAAACAAGAGAATCTGCTGATTCAGATGATATCAGTTCTGTCATTTAACATCAACCTGATCGCAAATGAAATATTCACCCAGAATTTTGGAATATTTCTACCTCCATAGAATAGTTTTTATTTACTGTAAATCCTTTATATTTCTAGGGCTGGGCGGTATGGCCAAAAATGATCACGATAAGATTTTTCAAATCAGCCGCTATTGATAATTATAACATTAAATTTCAAATCTTTATTTCTTTCAAGTTTAATGCCAAATTTTTGCTCCCAAGTGAAATCTGCGAATATCCCACATTTCTGGCACAATATCATGGTGCAGTTAGTGTTACTACAGTAAATCTATGGTAAATGATGGCGATTTGTAGATTGAAAAGCCTTCTGACGGTATCGTTGCGCACAGTTTTTCTCCTGTTTGTGAGCACTGTTTCATCTGGCTTTAAACTAGTTTAAATCACTGAGTTGATTGTGTTGTTCACTGAATTCAGGTGCTTCACACTGGATCTCACAGTTCTGTATATGGTCGCGGGTAAATGCATTCGCTCTAGTAAGCTCGCGCAGCGCTGCCATTTGAACTTTGAGCCAAACAGATAAATGGCCTTTGTGGCATGGCTCAAATGAGTAGCGCTGTTTCATTCCGCTTTTGCCGCATAAGCATTATATCGAACGCTTATCGAACTCTTCTATTGAGAAAAATTATTTTGCGATAATTATCCTCATCGTTTTATCGCCCAGCCCTATACAACTTCTTTCAGTTTAAAATTGGTTTAAGGGGTTACAGTTATGCCTGGCCTCAGCATCAGAAAACCTGGACCAAAATGGACCTGTAGAAATAGCCAGTAGAGGTGTAGATTCTGCACCACAGCTGATCTTTCACACACATTTCCTCTTCACTGGGTTAAGGAGGGAAAAATGGATGGGCCAACCATCTCTGCAATTTTCCCCTCGGCTGCCCGTTCTCACTGTCTGCCCCGCAAGGTCTCTCACTAATGTCACCTAGTCATTACTCCAGCCAGGAAATGTCAGCGCAGACACCACAGCGTTCGGTAGTACGCCTCTGATGGCTTCTCTCCAACGTGATTATCAATTAGTAATGATGTGGCAAATCACCCTAACGGGCAGAGCGAGAGAGAGAGAGAGAGAGAGAGAGAGAGAGAGAGAGAGAGAGTTTGGCAGAGAGGGAAATGCTGCAGGAGAACTTGCTGTCTAATTCATTGGGCTGGGAGCTGCTGGTGGCAGGCTCATCTTTCACACAAAGCGTTAGCACCTACAACACTTGCCTCTGTCTCTCTTTCAGTATCCATCCCATGTTTTTTCTCCTTCTGTCTGCTCGCTTTAGATTTTTCTGCCTTTTTCTCTGTTTGCATATATCTGTCCCGGGCATCCTTTGAGTGTTGTCTGATGTTCAGAGCATCAGAGAGGGAGGCAGCAGTCACACTTTGAAGACTGCAACATCATGAAATATTCATAGCTTTTCTGTTGAGCACTATGTCTGCGTGGTTTCTCATGACTGTGTGTGTGTGTATCTATGAGTGCATGGCACGTTTTCTTTTCCTGCTGCTTTGAATTGCAGCACCTTTTTATTTACATAAAGGGAGGGCTAACCGTTACTTCTGTATTCTGTAGATTTTTTTGGGAGGGTAGGCTAAACATCAAGGGGCTCTCCTGCATTTTCTATACTGTAGAAAAGGGGCCACTATCCAGGTGATACCAGTTGAACTTTACAATTTTTTACAACCATGAACTTAAACTGTATGCAGTTATTGGTGAAGCTGTTGATGCACTGACAGAGAATGTTGGAGGTTGTCTTTTCTTTGCAGCTGTCATGATGCATCATGATGTTAAATATACGTATAAGGACAAAAATACATAATCATTTAATACATATGAAATTTGAAAATTTCTATCAGTTATCAAAATAAATGTATTTTATTCAGATGGGTGAAATAAGTTGATGTGTGTTATATATAATTATGATATTATTAATATATCTATGTATATACACATTCATCATTCATGATATACATAATTGTTAATATGATTATTATTATTGACTCTAGTTATAACTGACACCTTATGGAGGCTCTTCTTCGTAACTAGCATGATGTACTGATCAGATGAACACCACCAATAAAACATTTGAATTTATATATACATATACATATATATATATATATATATATATATATATATATTTTATATTCTTATATATTTTTTTCTATTGCACAGGGTTTTTCCTCCTTTTATCTCATTTTATTTGCTTTGTCTTTTTGTGGCTTTTTAGGACTGTGCAGTAATAGCCTGTCAAATTTGAGTTTTTCAGCAGTGAACTGAAGAGCAGAACTCATTTTATGTCTCTTCCTCTTTTGCTCGTCACTCGTTTTCCTCATGTACAAGTGTGTAGTTGCTATTTTCACCCTCACATTCATCCAACCCATCCTTTTAACACTTAACATTGCACACTGAACAAAAACCCAACTCATTAGCGAGCCAATCCATAGTCATTTTGAAGGAGAGGCAGCAAATGGGGATTATTTTCCTCTTTCTCAGCACTCCGTGGAAGAAGCCCTTATGATTTGATCCGACATTGCAATGTGTTCTGTTGGAATCATACATAGTGGCCATTTTTAACATTCTGTCTCACACAGCTATCATGTAGCTATCAGCTATCATAACATTTGATGTTTTCAAAATATGAATTACTACAAAAATAGTATTAATTCATTCTATGTACTCTTTTTACTAATACAAAATCTTCCAAAAAGTAACATCGGAATGAGGTTTTCATCATATTTTTAATGATAGCTTGCTTTTAATCATGGTCTCATACAGTTCTTTTATTACTGGCATATATTTAGCAATGTAGTGACCAGAATGAATGTTGAAAACTGGACTTTAGTTAATGCTTTGGTTTGGCTTTGAGGAAAAGAGCTTTAATTTCACTTTATCAATCAAGCTTAGCTGTCCTCATTATAACAGAGAATGCTGATATAATGCAAACTGATATTATTTCAGAAGTGATTATGGCTCTTTTCTCTGAGGTTCTTTTAGTGTCATCACCAAGCCAGTCAGGCGGCGGCTGTGACAAATTCCATCTATCCAAACACAGTCCTGCTGGTTAATTGGAAAGACAAGTTTGGAGATATAATTTGGCTCATCTGGTAATCAGCATCTTCACTCCGAAGGACTATGCAGTTACATTCTTCCTGCCTAGTGCTTCAGAGTACGATTAGTCTTACGTGCCACCCTGAAACCGATCAAGGAGTGTTGGTGGTTGTTGCGATTTCATACTAAGGTGACATGTTATCTGTATTCTCTTTGGGTTTGTTGAAATTATTTATATTTTTTTTGTATTGGTAAGATGTTAGCTCTTGTTCTTAAAATGATTTTGGAAAGACCTAAAAAGTATTACTTTATTTTTGTAGCTTCTATGTCTTGGAGAAAGAGCTAATTTAAGACATCTCACACCAGCAGTTGTCAGAATTTATTTAAAGGATAGTTCACCCCAAAAATAAATTTCTGTCATTAACTCATTCTTTCGTTGGACTTTCTTCTGTAAAACACAAAAGAAAATATTCTGAGGAATGTTTTAACAATCTTTACACACTGTATCTTTACACAGCTGGCACAACAGCTGTCATTAAAATGGTACGCTTTCAAAATATGTACACGTTAAGTTACTAATATGCAACATTTAGGGGTCAGTTTGTTTTCTGCAGAAAAAGGAGAGTCACGCATGTAAATGGTGGCCAGATTTTCATTTTGGGTGAACTATATAAGGTACTTAGATTTTCACATAATGTAATTATTAGTATATGAATGTAATCAGAAGATGCTAAATGTATTGTGTTGTATTGTATGTGCACTGCTAAATACAGGGACTAGCCATGGGCTTTTTCAATTTAATATGCTTCATATGTTTTCTTCTGGAGCAGAAGTGGATCAGTGTTTGCTGAATTACCCACCATTTAGATGCCATCTGCATGTCACTGTTCAAATATGGGCATATTTTTCTCATTCATTGTTGTTTAGCATATTTTTGCTCATGTTTGAATTCACACAGCAGAGCTCATGACAAATTGAAGCAGAAACATTATCTGTTTACAGTGCAAACATGCTGATTCAAGCCTGTCCGGCAGGTTAGTGGCTGATAATGTGCTGAATAGGACATCACATTGTTAATTTGACCTCTGCCCTCATGATCACTGCCCATGTAAATGATGTAATAGTTGGAACACCTTATACTTTACAGAATCTTACTATACTAATTTTTCCCTATAAACATATGCTTGGGTTTTCTGACTTACTAAGAGAGTCAACGCGAGATGTGTGCTGTACTATCAGGCAGACAGATGCCTGGAGGTAAAAATAGACGAACCAGTGTTGCCTTAAAGTTCAAAAATGACAAACTTGCCAGAGAGCTTGTCTTATAGAGGCAAGATTGGAAAAAGCATGTGGGCGTGCTAAAGCATTTTTCTAATTAGTAGTAGTAGTAGTAGTGTGTACACTATATGTTTGTGTGTGTATATATATTTGAAAATATGTATACTGGTCAAACTTTTGGAATAATTAAGATTTTTCTTAATGCTTTTGAACCAAGGCTGCATTTCTGACTTCATGATTTCTGAAGGATTATGTGAAACAGAATGGGAGTAATAGCTGCTGAAAATTCAGTGTTGTCATCACAGAAATAAATTACATTTTAAAATAAATTCAAATAGAACATAGTAGTTCATTTTTATAAACCTTTTTAACATTTTCTAAACAGCTGACTGTTAGAACCCCACTGTATGTTTACATTTACATTTAGTCATTTAGAAGACACTTTTACGAAAAGCGACTTACAAACGAGGACAATAGAAGCAATCAGAATCAACAAAAGAGCAATGATATGCTAGTATTATAACAAGTCTCAGTTAGCTTAACTCAGCTAGTGTTAGTTTGTTTTTTCTTTAAGAAAACAAGCAGTTAGTAAATTAATAGAGTGCAAATCTAAAAGGGACAAGTTTTTTATTTTTTATTTATTTTTAAAGAATAGAATTAGAATAGAGAGTGCTAGAGTTAGAGGGTCAAATAAAGATGGATGAGATGTGTTTTTAGCCGATTCTTGAAGATGGCTAAGGACTCAGCTGCTCGGATTGAGTTGGGCAGGTCATTCAGGTATATAAAGGAGGAAACAAAAAATGGCCAAGCACCTAACTTTTAACTTAAAAAGGTAAGTACATAGCTAAAGCCTGTTTGAAACAGAGTCCTACAGCAGTTGCTACACATTAGTGTCTGTTGAAATCCCAGCTGTGGTGAGTGTGTCCTGGTGTCTTATGTGATTATTGATGGCAAAATGAATTGACTCGTAGAGTGTAATGATTAGTGACTAATAGTCTAACTGTTATTCCAACTAGTTTAAGTTGGATAAACTGTAGGATCGACAGATGGGAAACTCAGTGAGTATGTCCCGAGGCATGTCCCAGTTCAGTGGTGTTATGATCCCTGACGAGACCAGAAGCCTGAGGTGATAATATCCCTGAAGGCATCATTAAACTTTATTGTGCTCTAGGAATTCTGCAAGCTGTTTGTTCCATTCCATCTACTTCACATTTTTATTCGGAATAACACTCTTAGCCAAATGGTCAAAATGTAATTCGTAATGTACAGAAAAATGATTTCCTTGAAAATTCGACATTTGTATTTAACCGAGTCTTCATCTGCATTCACATAGCATCTAACCAGAAGTGCAAGAATATAGTATTTATATACATAAGTGCAGAGTAAGTGAAGATATGATTTACAAATGTACAGTGGAATTGCTAAGTGTACAGTATAGAGCAGAGTATATCCAGAATATAAATAGGAATGCAATGTAGGGATTGTATTTACATTATGAACAGAGCAATGTAGGATTATATATACACATAATTATAATTATATATACACATTATATATACACATTATGAACAGCAGAAACGTGAGAACAGTGGTAATAAATACAGCTGGATGAGTGTGCAAAAGCATGATAACAATGTATTCTATGCAAAATAACAGTAGTGCAATATTTTATAAATAGTTTACTGTGCTTTGTACAGTAACAACTTTAGACAGTTTATAGTGTAATAACTTTAACAATGTGTGAGTCTGTGCAAAATATGAGTAGTGCAAATACATGTTTGTAAAGTACTGTACCAGCAGAATAAAGCAGGTAGTAAGCTAGATTGGTGGTGTGGCGTCTAGAAGTGCTGCTACAGCCCTCGGGAAGAGCTCTTCCTGAGCCTACTAGTGCGTGAGCGCAGGCTCCTGTAACGCCTGCCGGATGGAAGGAGGGTGAAAAGTCCATGGTTAGGGTGAGAGGCATCCTTGATGATGTTTCTTGCCCTGCCCAGACAGCGCTTGTGATAAATGTTCTCAATGGAAGTTAACTGGGTGCCAACTGGGTTAACAAATGGTCAAAATGTAATTCGTAATGTACAGAAAAATGATTTCCTTGAAAATTCGACATTTGTATTTAACCGAGTCTTCATCTGCATTCACATACTATGAAAATGGGTGTATTGTGCTTTGTGAAAAGAAATATATATATATAGCAAAGAGGCAACATTCAATCTCATTTTTTCCACTTGTGGTTCCTCTATTCCCATTCGGAGGATATTCTGTGCTAACGGTAATAAATCTGAGGCAAGGGTGACACAGATGAGAAAGACTTCATAGGAGATACGCACTGGTCGACACTTCATTGCTCATGTGTTCCGTGGGCAGTGTGACAAGCGGAACGGATGGCTAACATTGATGGATGCCTGGGCGGTGCTCCATTATTTCACCTTTTCAAAAAGCATTTGAGAGGCGGCCTGTCAAAAGGCCAGCTGGGAGTCACCACAAGCTTCATGGCTGTGCCACATCCTTTCAACGTCAGTACCCAAGAGTGTGTGTGTGGGGAATAAAGCAAGTGGGTGTATTTATCCCATCAATAAAATATACTAACTAAACTAAACAGTTGACGATATGGTCATCAGCTGAATCGGTACCCACAAAACTCAGCAAAAAGAGACTTTTTTATGCAGAATTATGCAAAAATTTCTTCCTAAAAAATCTGAAAATGTAATAAAAATATGCAAATTCTTTCTGGGCCATCAGCCTGAGACAAACCATGGGCACACTGTACAAATGTTAAACTGCTGAAGTCCAAAAATATTTTGTTTATGACCGTGTATCTAGGAGTTTTAAAAAGTTGTGGAGGGAAAGGACGTTTTTTGCTGTGTTTTTCAGTTTCACTGTTGCTGATATGATTAGCAAGTTTTAAAAACTCCTGCTGGCTGCCCAGTGGCAGAAATAATCAGACTCTTGGGTATAACACAGAGACACAAGGAAGACTTTGTTCCTGGTCTGTCAGTGTCAGGTATTTTTTGCCAACCTGCTGTAATACACAGCAAGTGCATATCAACAGAGGCAGCAAACTCTAGATGTATGAGAATGAGTAAACTCAAGCATGATGATGAATCAACAGTACGACATTAATTTCTCCATGCCCTTCTACTGCGAGCGTTGTTTATGGGTTTAACTCAATTTGGAGAGGAGGAGATTGCAAAGGCCATTTTTCAGCTGCAATATCATTAGTGCAACATGACAGCAATTACACGGGACGCTTAATCCATAACGGGGGGCGCAGGCGGGAAATAACACTGATAGAGAGCCAAAGTGCTGCTGTGTCACATTCGTTAAACAAGCTTTTTGCTGTCCAGAGTCAACACACAAATAGGTAGAGGAGAGTAACTAACTGTAAGTAGTGATGCTACTAACATAACTATATTTTTTTTTTAGTGGTGTGAATACTTTTTCAAACAGGTAGAAGTGTGGTGAGACAGAACGTTATATTACTGTATTATTTTTGCCACATTTTATTTTGTAGCAGAGCTGAGGCTATGATCAGACATACTCTGTCTTTTTTGTCATATATAATAAATACGTTTGTTCATGTAAATAAACAATTCAACATCAAATAAATAATTGAGGTTTTGAGGATTAGTAATATAAATTAGCTTTCATAGTTGTTTAGAATCTAACTTAAGCATAAGTTTAATTTAATGTTAAAGTATCATCTGACAGTTTATAAACTACTTCACATTTGGAGTAGCTTCACAGTGGCTTCCCCAACACTGAATAATAATATGAAGTGTTATTTCGTTTCAGCCGTTTCACTCTTCTTATATTTCTTCGAAGCTGCACAAGAGCGACAGAGTTCATGGCTTCCCCTCTCTTGCCCTTACGGGTGCAACAACATCAGTATCCCAAGCTGGATTACAAGCCACATGGCCTTCTCAAATATTTATAATGTCACTTGACACACACACACACACACACACACAAGAACAGAGGAACTTGTCTCCTCAGAGCCCCACCCCCCTCCCTAGACATTGATCGCATTTCATGGAGAGACCTTCCATTGTAATTTCATAGTTGTTCTCAAAAACACAAATAAATAAATAAAAAGGCTTGACATTTCTATATTTATATCTCTTTAATTGATTCTGTCCACACACACATTCCCTCAGGGCGGGGACGGTGACCAGGAGAGTTGATCAGGCAGAATCCGCAACACAGCCGAGCAGTGACCCGTGCTGAGCCTCGGCTGACTGAGAGAGATAGAGACCGGCGTTATCTCATTCCCCAGTTAGTCCTTCTGTTCACGGGAATGACATGATAAGGCTTTATTGACCACTCTGCTTTCAGCTTAGCATGGTGCAGAGGCCGCGGACAAAAGATAGTCAAAGGATATGCATGTAATGTTATTTTTTATGATTCACTCCAAATATAATAAAATAGGTTTGTCCTCTAAATGCTGTAAAGATGATGTCATTGAAAGACATACATGATGAGATTTCACAGCTGAATTTTCTTACTATGACTGTCATGTTAGATTATGTGCATTTGAATTTGTACTTGCTAAAAACACAAATTTAATAATAATAATAATAATAAACTTTATTTTATATAGCGCCTTTAAATTTGTGTGTCTCTCTTTTCTGTGTAGGTCTAAAACGCTGCTACACATGTGATGTCTGCAGTGTCACACTGAATTCAGTGGCACAGTATCATGCACACCTGCAGGGCTCCAAGCACCAAAACAAGTAAGTGCCAACATGCACCTCATGCAAAAAAACGTTTTTTGGAGGTCGTTTTTATATATTGTGACGAGTCGGCTGCCTCCCCCCTTTCATATCACCAATTCTCGGCCCCTTTACCCGCCGCCTTTCACCAGGCTCCCACGGGAGTGGGCGCAGAGAGGAGAGGCGCTGAAATCCAGCTCGGTCTGGCGGGCGCATGAGGTGCACCTGATCCGAATAGGGCCTCATCACGCCGCCGTTAAATGCCACAAGAGCGCCTTCCTCAGTGAGACCGGTCTCTTCCCCGTGCATGGCGCGGGTGTCCTTGTGGGTCCAGGAAGGAGCGCTTGAGGATTCCCCGCCGCTAGAGACGCTAGCAGCCGGACCTGCAGCCGGGACGCCGTCAGCACCCGTCACACGACCGCGGCCAGGATGCCGGGCCGTGGAGTCTCCAGGCGTATCCCGGGCCCAGGAGAGCAGAGCCGTCACGAAGCCGCCGCCTGCGCCTCCGGACCGAAGAGGGGGAGCGCTGCGGCGGCCACCTGGATTCCGCCTTTCTCTTGACCTCTTCCTCCCGCCATGAACACTGCCCTTCCTTCACAAGCCCGAGTACTGGCGAGGACACCAGATCCCCTGTTTATTTTGGAATAATTTTCCACTTTGGGACACGCTTTTCTTGATATTTCTGTTTAATAAAAGCCTCTCCGAGGCCTGATACTGACACCCACTGCCCACGTTTATCTTCTGCCACTATATATATATATATATATATATATATTATACACACACGCACACACATAATATAGAGTTATATTATAATATAATTAGTTGTGCTCAATAGTTCATTGAAATGACAAAGAGTTTACTAATACAACAGCGACTGATTTTAGTGGAACTCGACATTGTGTGTTTCTTTTCCATTCGATATCTCTCAGTGACAGTGACATATTGCAAATGCAACTCGTACTAGGTGATGAGGATAATAATACAAATGGAGTGCAATAGTTCAGTGTACTAGACAGATTTCCTGGAAATGGTGGTAGGTTCCAGGGCATTTTAATTTATCCCCAAAGTGGAGTTTTAGTTTCCTTTGATACACTACTTCTTATGCTTGCTCACAGTCTTTCAAGTCCTCTGAATTGGCAGTCTGACTGTATGTTCGGAATTTCCCCCTTCTTTCAACACTCCACTTCAAGTGTGCAGTTACTCCATAATTTTGGTGCTGACCCCAGTTCCTCTGTTTACACACACATGCGGGTCATTAGCTGTGCAAACATTAGGAGCACATCCAAAATTGAGATTTTAGTGAGCACTAAGACTAGACTCTCAGTCAGCTCTCCATCACTTATTAAAAATCTTTCTCCATTTCTCCTCACTAGACAAAATCTATTGCTCTGTAACTCTGAGCCCTTTAAAAAAAAGTGCAGCCTGACTCCATCTACATAGCTGTCAGATGTCCAGCCCTTTTATCATCTGCTGCCATCATATTGGATGTCTTCCCTGTCGTGAGGTCCAGTAGCATATGTTTTGGGATGTTCTGCACTCTGCCTGCTGATCCTTATCCAGGTGGTTTCTTTTGAGTGGACCACCTCAACGAGTTGACTGATTGAGATACAAAGACATACTGTCACACAAACGTATAACCAAATGTCTCCACTGCATCTTCACTACCACTGGCCAAAGTAAAAGTTTGGTTCAACGTGCACAAATTATGAAGTAATAATAATAATAGTATACACACACTCATGTACAGTGAGGAAATTCATTTTTCACTCTTTGTGGGGGGATGGTGAAACAAATGACCCTCTCATGATAAGAGTACCGATAAGTCTGCTGATCGATAGACACACTCCGCGTCTCCTCCGACAGACTAAATGAACCCTCCTGGCCTCTTCCTTTCTCCATTCAGTCAAGCACACTCCTAGCCAACAAGCCAAATATATTTCCCCTGCCAAATTGAGAACAACCTTATTTTCAGTAATTCAATTCAGCTCTAAGGGATGTGTGCATTATCTACACTCCATTAGAGTATTTTAATTTGGGGAAACACATTTCTCTTTCTCCAATTTGAGGGCATCCATTACTATGAATGTGGTATGTCCATCTAGGATTATGACATATGATGGAGCAGGTACAGTGAACTGTTGTCTGATATGAACATATGACTGATATGAAGTGCTCTGTATATGCAGCAACTCTGTGTCCCACAAAAAGAGCAATTTGATATTTGAATGTTTCTAAGTTAACATCCTAATCATAAGCCCCCCCAAAATTATACACTTCCATTCAAAGTTTTTTTGGTCACACTTTATTTTAAGGTCCAATTCTTGCTATTAACAAACCATTAACTACTACTTTTGCTTCAATAAACTCCTAATTTTCTGTTTATTAATAGTTAGTAAGGTAGTTGTTAAGTTTAGGTATTGGGTAGAATTAGGGACGTTAGAATATGCTCATGCAGAATATGTGCTTTATAAGTACTAATAAACAGCCAATATGTTAATAATAGGCATGCTAATAAGCAACTAGTTAATAGTGAGAATTGTTCCCTACTAAAGTGTTACCGTTTCTTAAAGATTGAAAAAACAAAAAAATGTTTTATGCTGCATTTACTGTATTTGATCAAAAATAAAATAAAAGCAATAATATTGTGAAATATTACAATTTAAAATAACTGTTTTCTATTTGAATATATTTGAAAATATAATTTATTCTTGTGATGTGAAAGCTGAGTGTTCAGCAGCCTTACTCAGTCTACTCAGTCTTCAGTGTCACATGATTCTTCAGAAATCATTCTTATATGGTGATTTGGTGCTTCAATTTTTATTTATTTAAAATTGGATTGTTTGATGAATATAAATTTCAAAAGAACAGCATCAATTTTGAAATGGTAAAAACATTTTAGTTTAATGTTGCTTTATTCATCAGGGCATCCCAAAGTATTTATTACCTTAAGCAAGTATTTAGTAGTGGAAATTGGTCCTTAAAATAAAGTGTTACCTTGTTTTCTTGATTCAGAGCTTCTCTATGCTCTGAAGTTTCTATAAGATACAAAGTTTTTAATGCTGGTTATACACACATAAGCAAGTAACCCATGACACATGGGTTTGTGTATATGTGATTTCCTGATTAACACAGAGAAGACAGATGATAAAGAAACAACACAGAGGCTATGGGATATGGGCAGAATAAGAAAAAGGTAAAAGACTCATTCCTTCTCATCCCCCCAGTATCAGTAGGTCAAGAATAGCCGACAGGCTCATTACCATCGCATCACTACACTTCTGTCGCACCATCCATCAAATAGCTTGCAAACACAGGAACAGCATGCTTTCTTCATACAGAATCATGCCTTTCTCTATCCCCTAATCAACAAACACACTCTTTTGCTTAGCAAGTGTTCATTCCTTCTGATTGATAACTGCAACTGTTGTTTCATGTCCTTCATAAAGTATGTCTCAGAGCTAACAACATTCTGATGGAGGATATTCATTCTTTATTTCCCAGCTCAGAATTTCAGTAGTTGGTACAATACCATTTAAATTGGACAATTCTTAACCACAGGGGGTAAAAAGTATAATACAAGTATTTTTTTATAATAATATAGATTCAGGAAGCCAGTCAGTCTTTCAGCACATGGTATCAACTGCAGAAAGACGATACCAAAGACTACTTTTTATATTGCAGTATTAATTTGGTACAAAAGTATGGGTACTTTTGACTTAATTTGTCATGTAAACACTTTTTCATTCAAAACTTGTCATTATAAATTTTTGTAAATGTTTGCCTCAACAGGTAATAAAAAGATTCCCACATATGATGACTACAAATCTCAATTTACTAGCCATCACAAACAACTTAAAGGTTATGAAAGTGCCCATAGAATTCATCAGGGATCTCGTCTGTCTTTAAGTGATTAAAGGTGCTGTTCAGTACATTAAACGGTACACAGTAAGACGCCTGCCTTATAACTTCTCATCACCGTCTCCCTCCCCCAGCCAACTGCTGTTTTTAATCCTGCTGGTTAATGACATTTTTTTCATCTTGGTCCCTCTCCTGTCCTTCATCTTACTCCCCCTATGATTCTCCTGCTCAGCAACTTTACAGCCAGGAGGATATGTCTCGCGCAGCCACCTGACAGCCCTTTGATTCCAGTCTCATCCTGTCTGCAACAAGCTATTTGCCTTCAATCTTGCTTGCCCCATTTTCCAAACACTATCTTGGCTGATTTGTTTGTCTCACACAAGAAGTAAGCTCCCTAGGGTAATCTTGATTTTTCGGTGTAAAATAAACATGTCTACACTCTAAGCGCCGATAAAACATGAAGTATTGATTTTGTTACAGTCTGAACAAATAGCCTAAGACAGTCTTCAAACAAAATTGTTTGCTTATGGCATCATATTGTGATGAGACAAGATGAGGACTTATTTTGTGTGACAGAAGATAAAAAAAAGAGACAGAAGTGGAACATGGAGTGAGTTGAACAATATTTCAGTGTAACACTTGCTTAAGTCCAGTTAATCCCAATATCATCTCACAGTCAATTTTTAAATGTACAACGGTTTGTAACTCATGTCAGATGACTATTGTCTTTTGAAAAATTGAGATTGATTTGATACATTTAAAAATTCTCTTCTCCACTTAACTAAGATACGCTACTTGTCTTGACAAATTACAATGTGGAGAAGACAAATGTTTAATAGCGACTACTGTATGTTCAACGGTCCTGGTTCAGCTGTAAATTAAAAGGATAAAATAAAGCATTTACTCACCCTCATGTTATGCCAAGCCTGTATGATTTACTTTCTTCTTTGTAACATATAAAGAAGATATTTTGAAGGATGTTTCAACTGTATTTACAAAGTCAGTGGGGTCTAAATCCTTGACCTTCACTGTGTGGAGCAAAAAATATCAAAAGACCACTTTTAAAAATTGTCTTCTTTTTTGTTTCACAGAACAAAGTATGACATACAGGTTAGAGCAACATGACCATGAGTAAACGACAGAATTTTCATTTTTGAATGAACAATTTCATCCCCATCCATTCTCCAAACCACTTGTCCTTTGTACTGTAGGATCACAGGGATGCTGGAGCCTAGTCAACCCTGCTTTAACATGTATTGAATTTGACATGACTTAGATTCATTTAAGTTGCTTTGAATAGATGTATATATTTTATCAGTAGGCCTACAGTATGCATGTTCCCTCAAATAGATGACCGTGGTGTTGATCGTGCCATTATCTACCAGTTAACCTACAGAAACATGACTTTAAATGTGACATTGAAAAACCTGCTGTGGCATTTTGGATGACTCATTCCTTAAACATTTCATTTCATCTTGAAAAGCCACCATTTGTATAGACTTGTTTGTTTTATACAGACACAGTTGACTCATCCATTTCATTATTTCTCTGAAGAGTGAAAGTGTTTCCCATCAGCATGTCACTGATCTGTGGGTTTGTTCTCCTTTTTTTCTCCTCCTCTGCTTTGCATTTTCTTTCCTTTTATACACAATTGGTTGTCTTACAGAATGTCAGACAAAAACTTGACCTCAGAATCTTTTTATGGGATTTTTGCTTTATTTTGGAAAAGACAGCAAAGTGGAATTAAAGAGAAGAGAAAAGAACTTGAACTTGCTCTGACATGAGCTAAAAGCAGACAAGAGCTGTGCACTACCCTATGGAGACATGGCTCTGACACGTTATTTTCTACCTCCCATCATTTACAGGTAGTGTTTTTACAGTTCACTATGAGCTTCACGCTTAAAAATAAAGATGACAGAAAGAACCAAAAAGGTTCTCCAAACCTTTAGTTCCCCAAAGAAACTTTTAGTCAAATGTTCTTGAAAGAACCATTTTTTCCTACTCTTTTTCCAAAGGTTCTTCATTGGCATTCGATGAAGAAATGATTTATTTAGCAATTTTCTTTAATCGGTTTACCATTTATTATTTATTGTTAATATTAAACTGTTACATGTCATTTCTGCCTGTGGATTGCCACCTTTGATTTTAGACTTGAAAGATCCTAAATAGGCATCTAGGTCTGTCAAAACCAACCCCAAATAAACAGCCTCTTCATCCAAAATAAAGCTGCACTTACATTAGAGAAAATATTACCTTATATTTCAATTAGTTGACTCAAAGAAAACAAGTTCTTTAATTTCTGTTTTGACTATTTAATATGTACAGTAAATGACTGTAAAATAATACAGCATCACTATAGTGGGCTGATCCATTCTGAGGGCCCTATACATGAAGAGCAGCATTTAACATACACAATCCCACAGCTTCAATGCAAATTGTATGCCCCAAGTGCTTCCTCCATTTTACATCACAGCTGCGATTGCAGAAGATCAGACCATGACTCTTTGATGTCTCTATCCTGAGACACCCACCCTCCACTCAGAAGCATAATAGGGAAACTGCTTGAGCATTGCCTTAGGAGAAGAATGAATCACCACTACTGCAGCTCACTCACTTTCAGGGTTCTGCTGCCTGAGTCCTGCTCATACAGAGGTCTGTGTAATTGAAATAGCACAAGAATGACCCAGTGGTCATTCTGGCAGAAACTGAAAGGTCTCAGAATCAAAAGTACAATGTCACAGTGACATTTTCTGAAACATTTGTGTCATTTAACACTTTATTTTCCTCACTAAAATGAAAAGAAAAGAACATTGTTAGATGTATTTGTCTCAATTGCTTTGTCAGTGAAACCACAAAACACCGCACGGGTGAAAATCGGATCGTTCCATCATATTTAAGTTCAGCACTTGAAAATAACACCAGAGGGAGGAATGAATGGAAGGTGGGAGGGAGAAGGTGGATGAAGGTCAGCGTTGGTTTGGCAACAGCAATTACATTTGAACGTGGGACCTAAAGCTGTGAAGATTATTATGTAAAATTTTGCTCCAGGCTACTTCGTTCAGCTTAATTTGGGATGTGAGCACTGTAAATTATTAACAACGGATGGCATGTTTTATGCAGCTATTTTAAGAGGAGCGGTAACAATTCACATGCTGTATGAAAACCTCATGATGAAGGTAGGTCTTCTGCAGTGTAACCTTCAGCTTGTGAGCTTGACCTGTTAAGATAAAGCTTACTTTTGTCACAAAGTAAAAAATGCAAACAATCAATTTTTTTGACTGCTGATAAAACAGCAAATTGCAATAAAAACACATTGAAATACACACGGGCTCTGCATTGCCTCAGCAACTGGATAAATATACACCAACTGTTTGATCTTAAGTTTTTGATTTTGTAGAATAATATCCATTGAGACCATTGCCTATCCAGTGTTTTTTTTTTTTTTTTTTGCGCACTAAGTTTTTGAGGTGAAAATACTAAATTTTTCGCATACAAGTCTTTTAGGCCTGACTTTCTTAATGTCAGTGGGTCTTGGTGTAGAATGACAGATCTGCTCCAATATGGTGATCACAGGTAACCATGTGTATACCTAGAACCACCAGAATCATCCATGCAGAAGAGCTGATATGACATACATCATCATGAATCACTATGATTTATGATGCATATACTAATTTAACTCCGCAAGCAGTGCATTTTTTTAATGTACATTTATTTATTTTGAAAAAAAAAAAGTGAGGAAATAAAATTATAGCTGCATGCCACCGCAGGTACAATACATAATACTGCTGTTTTACTGTATTTAAGCAATTATGAACTAATTAGCCAAACAAATTATTGTCAAAGAGGGCTTTTCATTCACTTTAGACTTGAAGCTGTACCAAAAGACAAGTAGGTGATACGGAGGTCTTCCTAGATTTTACTGAGCTGTTTTAAAGAGATTGTGTACTGCAGAATTTATGTGAATAACCCTCTGAGGCCTGGCATTTGGAAATGAAGGATGATTTTAGTGCTGAGGCCTGAAATGCAAATCACCCTTTGAAGCGGCATCTGGGGTATTTCATTACTATGGCAAAGATAAACAGTCCTCTCCCTCTCACTGTATCAAGTGACCTGAACCTCAGCAGAGTCTTTCGAAATGTCACATGAAGTGGTGTTTTCGTAGGGTTTTGTGTCCGTTCTTTGGCTTATGTTGGCTGTAACAATACTGGGGTGCATCAAAGATTAAGGTTGTAATTAAAGTTTGAAGTGCTCTCGCTGGTGCTGTTATTGCTCCATGCAATCAGTTCCAGTGTTACTCTAACTGTGTGCTTAATTTAACATAATGAGCTATGTTAAAAAGTCTTCACCAAATGCATTTACCTGTCATGCTTTGGTTTATGGTTATATATCATGTACAGTGCAAGTCTCTCATTTCACCTCCTTGATGCATTCATTTTTGAAGAACTGAAAAAAAAAAGTTTTAATTTCAAATTGTTTCAGTAAATATCACACTGTTATGGCAGATTTGCAGCATGTTTTTAAAGTGGTTACATTCTCACTTAGGGCCAGATTTACTAAACAGAGTAAATTAGAGATCCATAAAAGCACCGATGGGAGGGGAAAATTCTGTGTGTGATTTACTGCTAAAAGACATGCTTTTTTGGGCGTTAAATAATGGCCCAAATACCAGTAATCTGACAAGCGCAAATGTTAGTAAATCACATTGCGTGATTCACGCAATTATTTTTTTCTACCTAAACCGCTGGGTTGAGCCTGCTGGGTAGTTTTTGTGTTCCCCAGCCATTGGGTTAGTGACTGTGTCAATCTCACTGACCGCTGAAACTATACACCCCTCCCCTCCCTCTGATGAAACAACCCAGCGGCTGAGTTCCAGTCTAAAAAGGACTCAAAAGGACTTCTTTTAAATGTTAGTTTTTATTTCTATAATGCTTGTTAAACGAGTTTAAATGTATGTAATATTGTAAATTATGCAACATTCACCCAAATAAATTCAATTTTTGTCTTATGTTTTTGTCTGTGGGTGTCCTTTCTTATTAATAGTAATTAATTAGTAATTCTGTGTGTGATTTTTAATTTCCTGCCTATTTTAAGCCAGCAATATAGTCATTTTTAAGCAAAATTTGACTTAAATAAAACAACCCAGCATGTTGGGTAAAAACATTTAACCCAACCAGCTGGGTCAAAATAACCCAGCTTGTGTTCTGTCCAATATTTACCCAGCGCTGGGTTGCCAAATAACCCAAGTTGGGTTATTTTTAACCCAGCATTTTATTCCACCTCCATACAGACAAGTGCACCTTGACTTCAGTCTCTTACAGCTCATACAGCTCATTATTGGCTTCTCAAACAAGTCTTTATCTTATTGGTTTGGAGAGTTTTGAGTGGCAACATTGTTCTAGCAACATCTGAGTATATACAGCCTCTTGTTCTTGATAGTTGAATCAACAGAATGTTCAACTTCAAAGAATGTTCTTTGAGTCTTTGGAGTGTCCTTGAGTGTCTTTAAGAACCCTTATAACTGTCCATTATTATCCAGAAAAAGAAATATAGTTTCATATTTTATTGACACTTGCTAGAAATTTGAAATAAAACTTGCACAAATTCTTATTCAGTTTTTACCAGGGTAGCCATGGAATATTTACTGACAACCAGAAGACAAATAACACCAATTTTCTACTGTGTCATTGTGTTCCTTCTGAATATTTGTCTTTTGCAAGGGTGAAAGTCACTTGTCAATATTTCAATGTAAATATTTAATGAGATGTTAACATGGTTTACAGGATATACAAATGATTCTGCTGGCAAATTACAGGCCTCAAGCATAATTTCCCTTTCATCTTTTACCGTGAGATCTCAACCTGTTTTTTTCTCTATGGCTGCATCGGTGTAGAGCATTAGAGTCAGAGTTATGGTAATGTGTAATGACATAACACCCTCATGTTTCTACACAGCACATTATCATCTTTTGTTCCAGTGAAATTTTTCACAGCCCTGTCATTAAAGGGGGAAATGGATGGGTTCTTCTGTGTGGAGTGTGGGGTAAATTTACTGTGTTTTGACTTTAGACTTTAATAAACCTATCAGATAGAGACACCGGATTAAGTGCAAACCACTCCAAGCCCTAAAGCTGAGCTCTGAAAGGTTTTCCAATGAAATTACAGGGTTGGATAGATGAACATTTAACTGTTTCTACATTAAAGTGGTTCTCGTAATGTCTTGTTGTATCATCTGACCTTCTGAACTTTCTTTTACTCCTTCCAGCCTAAAAAATCAGCTGTGTGTCCAGTGAACCAATAGGAAAAACAAGATGATTGGACTGATGTCAGACAAGCTGTGATCAGCTTGCCCAGGATTTTCTGCCTCTATTCTCTCCTCCCTTTCTCTCTCTCTCTCTCCCCTTCTTTCACTCTGTTGTCTTACTCTCAACTTGACTGCAAAAGAAGATCCTCTTAAAGTCAGCCTTTAGTCATCCCGAACCCTTCCTCTCCAGAAGCTCTCCTCCTCATGACTCAAACACAGACATCAGACTCTGAATCTCTGGAGGAGATGTGACTTCATCCAGTGACACCCATCTGGTACTTATTCTGTTATCGCGCCAGAAGTTTATATAGCTAATCTCAGTCAGTTGTTGTGTGCATGACTGAATACTGTATTCATTGTCACTTTCTCAGCTAAGCAATATTTGTCCAAAATCTGCCAAATTAATAATTAAAATCATAACATGAAAGGAGAATGCACTCTATAGAAACTATTGTCCACACTTATTTTTATGTCTCTCATTTTTAATGCACTATTTGTTGTTTGTGTGCAAACAATACACGTTATACAAATATCTGTTTTTGGCCTACAAATATGGGCATTTGGGGCAGGGTTCTAATGAAACTAAATTTATTAGATGTGTTTGTTGTACGTATGTGTGATCTGTAGATAGCTGTTTGATGAATGGGCATTTGAGAATATTTGTAAGCTAATGTGAGCCTATTCAGATTTTTGGTCTGGTTTTTAATACATTTTTGACATTTTGAACAGAATGAAGTTCTAGAAAGGTCTTCAGAAGAAGATCGAAAAGCAAAGATCAAGCAGCTAATCCTTCATACGGTTGTCTGTCACTTATTGTACATGCCTGTTTGCTTTTACATGTCACAGTGAAAATTAGACGTTGCGTATGAAATTGGTTTTTGACTTAAATGTAAAATATTATTATTATTATTTAAAAAGGTATTTTAAAAGTTAATATATTTATTCAAAGGTCATTATTCATTTGCACTACCTGTATTTTTAGTTGTTAAAAAACAGGAAGGTTTACTTTAAAAGTGAATTTATGACTTCTTATTGAACAGCTCTTTGAAATACTTAATTCTGATTGGTCCATTTTTGCATTCCAATGTCAAATATTTCTGCATAATGCAAAAGTGTACAACTGCTCACTCATCTAGGTATTCTTTGTTCTGTGCTCATGGTCTCTTTCTCTGTTGTCTCTACAAGTGAGCTAATAGAGCCATTTCAACCCAGATCAACTTGAAATATATGTTAATGTAAGCACAGTTACATCGTCATTATCTCAAAACAAACTCTTTTAAAGTGGTAAAAGACACATGGCAGGGTTCATTTTTGTTGCGATAATGGTCGACTGCCCATTATCCCTTCCCTATTTTACTCTATAGAAAGATGTCAATATTCCGTCTTACAATCAAGAAATTGCAAAATCTCTTAAATGACACATGACGTGAAGAAACATTTTATCGAAGCCAGATCTTTAGATCAAAACGTAACATATTTAGCCAAGTATGGTCGGGCATAATCAGTCATAATGTATATAAATATTTTAATATAAGAGCAATTCAGTGCACAAACAATCACCGCTCTGTCACAAAGATGGAATATTATGCATTGTTTCATTGGAACTAGTGTGTGTTCCCTTTAAGAGAGCAACTTCCTGTTCTCTCCCTCTTTGTGCTCTGGGTCATGTGATCAACTGTGTCTGAAACAAAATAAAAGGCACTTCAAATGACTTTGCTACATTGTTTTGATTTCTGCCCTCTTTCATTAAGACATTTACAGCAGATATGCTTTTACACTAGATATGCTCAATGGGTTATTTCTCGGTGGGACATCATTATTTCCCAATTTGAGCAGCAAGGAGTGGCACAGGTTCATAATTCCCTCTGCAGAGAGCACAAGCCTTCATCAAATGTAATTAACATTCAGATGTCCCATTTCCAACACTAATTAAGCTGCAGCATGACATGAAATTGCCTGCCGGAATCCCACTATGCTTCCGATACTTCACCTTAGATAATAAAAAAATCAGCTGTTGTGCTTTTCTATCCTCTATTCCTCTCAAAGGACCGATATTCAGACAGCCATGTTCATTCCAAGCACCTCTCCACCTTCACTCTCTCTGCGAGTCAAAGCTATTTATTTGATAATGAACTTTTCTAATGAAACGTTCCAATGCTGTGCCCCCCTTTCATGCATCCTGACCCATAGAGATAGATTATTCTAATTAAGTGATGCCGGCAATGGCAGCACCTCATCAGAAGGCCTGAGTCATTAATTCTGCTCATGAGGAAATTTAAATAATGGAATGTAAATGGGGAACTCTCTCAAAAGGGAGCTGACTGTGTGAAGATGTTAAAGTGGGCAAATGACAGCGTGTAATAAAGCAGCCATGTCCATCCCAAAAGAGTCCAGTGTCTAGCCTGACACACACACACACACACACACACACACAGAAAGAAGACATAACTCATCCCTAAAATCAATATGAAAGCTTTGATGTGCTTTCAATCTCATTCGGGTGTGCTTTCAGGATAGCAGAGCTATCTACATGTGCCTGATTGTTATTTTTGGCATACAGGTAAGTGCCTTTTAGGCCCCATAGACAGCAGATCAACCAGAGGCATAAATAATCCATTGCTTCAAGCCCCTGTTCTGTGCCCTTGCGCTGGAAAAGCAGATCCATAGGAGGCCTGTAACAGTCAGGGGTATCTGTTTTTCCACATTTGTGTTTTCAAAAGATATCCACTTTGCGTAGAGCTACAAAGAACGGGAAGTCAAAGCAAGTCAACAGAGAATGCCTGTGTAGATGTACATATATAAACAAACTTCCAAAACCATAACATGGTTTTTCACTACTAAATAACTGCATGTGAACATGTAGTACGAAAACAAGACTGCAAGTGTCTTGCTGGTGCACAGCAATAAGAATGGCCTGAGGGTCCAGTAGATGGAACAGTCACGTGTGATTATGAATTTATGGAGTTACTTTATAGCTTTCTACTTTCCAGAACACAATATTTATTGAAAAATATAAATATTTTTTAGCAAAAAATATATTGCAAAAGGATCATTCATTTGTGATATAGGGCAAGTGAAAATTAGGAACTACTGGCTCAACTGGCTAGCAGGAAAAATAAATAAATAATAAAAATGGTTGATGTGTAAATGTTAAAGAGCTTCCTCAGCTCACCTGTGACAGCAGCTCCCTTCAGAAACTTTGAAATTTTGGAGCTTATCTTCTGTTGTAGAGAGATTATTATCACTCCTGAAACCACAGAACATTTTTTATCAATATTTGTTTACCATGAAAGATAAAAAAGTTTGAACTAACTTTAGATTCAGTTAATTCGCCCTCCTTGTCAGTGACGTCACCGATTAACAGTGCATCGCATATTTTAGGATAAATAAGTTAGACAACTTTCAATAAACCATTGACAAACTGACAGCAAACCCTTTACAAAGCTATCAAAACCTCTCATCTTCACATAAAGATGTGATTAAAAGCCCAAACTCTGATAAACAAGAGCTCAAGCTTTAGAGTTAGCTTACCTCGCCTGAAAACAGTTGAGATGCTTACAGACTTTTTCGAAATTTTCTGTGAAGTAAATATTCAACAGAAACGTGTCAGTTACATCTAAGAAAGTGTCTGGAACAGTTGTATGTGATATTTGTGTGATTTTAGGGACTAAACTCACCTGAAAGCAGTGAAAACAGCAGCGAGAGACGGAGATTTACGGTTGTCAGTTTGTGTTGTCGGCCCGTTTCCATGGCGACTCCCTCCGCTGCAGCGTTTGAATGAGACTCCAGTATTCAGCGCGCACGCCAAAGTCACGCAGCATTTGCATAAATAAACCTCTAATAGAACACTACATAACTTAAAATCACATTAAATCTTTATTAAATCGCGAATTTGAAACTCATTTTGTAGTTCTATGACCAATTCATATAGGTGCAAAATGGATAGTGGGACAAAGTGGCACTTTCATATTTTAAAATTTTGTATCACTCAGCCTTTTTATTCCATTTTAAAACATGATTGCAGTATTTTTTATACTAAACTTAAATAACTAGCCTAATAATTTTTTGAGTAATGCAAAACAGCATTAAAATAGATAATAGATATAAAAGGATCTACTGGTCTTTTTAAATTAATAAACAGCACAAATTTATATAACTCAAAATTAATACTTTTTATTACACTGTATTGAATGCAACAAATAGAAAATGGAGTCTGGAAGGAGTTCTGGACCAGACAGGACAATTTGGCTACTTGATCTCACTTTCCAGAAACAAAAATATTTTCAACATGATGAGTGTGAAGAACCATTAAATAGTCTCTGGAACCTTTCTGTGCTATAAAGAACCTTTCTGTGCTACAAAGAACCTTTTCTGTGCTATAAAGAACCTTTCTGTGCTACAAAGAACCTTTCGTGCAATGGAAGGGTTCTTTGGATATTAAAGGTTCTTCATGGAACCATACACCCTCCCAAAGAGCCATGAAGAACCTTTTTTTTTAAGAGTGTAGAGAAAGTTCATTGGTCCAGTAAACTGCCTAAAGACACCCACAAGGCACCTGAAACTTACCCACACCCACATATCATCCAGAGAATTTGGTTTTGATTGTTCCTACACGGAAGCAGCAACAAATCATGATTAACAAATAACCAAAATGCTCATACGTAGTCACAGAACGTGAATGGAATGAGTCATACAGAGTAGGTTTATAAATGAGGAGAGAGCGGAATAGATTAGCGGCTGTCTGTTCCGGTTAGCTCTAGCATGTCTGAAGGCCAAGTGGGAGACGTCCAAGTTGTCAAGGTACATCCATCTGGACAGTCTCCCATATTGCCCCTGTGCGTGTCTATCCGTTGCAGCAGTATAGTGGTTATTTGCTTTTAGAGTGTGTGTTTGTAAACAGCTCCATCTCTCTCTCTCTCTCTCTCTCGTCTCTGACATTACTATGCTGTGGGCAGAGGGGGTGGCATGTCTGTCAGTGTATGTTAGTTCACCACCAGCCGGGGCCTGCAGTCAGAGGCTAAACCGGAGCAATGTTTCTGCCGCAGTTGTGCCAGTCAGCATCACATGGCTCCAGAGAGCCAAAGCCGTACACCCTGGCACCCATATCCTCAGCTCGGGGCCGCCTTCCTGGAACCCCTGTTCCCCCAAGCTTTTCCATGACCGTCCGTGACTCCGAAAACCATCAATACGGCACTGTTATTTCCCAATGTGAGGAAGCACAGGCACCTAAATTTGTCCTGAGCAACATAGATATTATGTGCTGTGGCTTTCTGACATGCATTAATAATCTTTATAATGCTCCACCAGATCACAGTTTATTCAGGATGATATGCTCTGCATGACAACATTATGAAGCTGAATTAAACAGAATTATTAAATTATGTAAATGAAGAACCAATCATGTGTTCACTTTTAGCTACTTGTGATGGAGGACAAGAAAGCATGTCTGAAAAATGTGAAGATGTAACTGTATGGAACAAGGTTATGTTTGCATTTCAAATTTGTTTGTGTTCAATTTGTAAAATTACTGCACATATAAATAAATTTGTTTCGGTCCTAAATATTTCGGCAGGTTACATCAACACGGCGTAGGTACTTTTTTTATTTCAATTATTCTTACTTTGAATTGTAGTATTGCAGTTTATGACAATGTTTTTAAATTAATAGTTTAACCTAACTCTAATTTAGTCAACATGATTTCATCATTTAAGTTTTAGCATATGGTAGTAGTAACTTGTTCAAAAATGATTCAATTGCTGTGCAAACTACATTGGCAGTCCACAGAAGTTCAACACTACCAGAGTTCCTTCCTCTTTACTGATTTCATAACTCACATTACTCACTCATAATCACTAAGTGAAAAACATTCAGCTTAGTCTATAAAACTTTTCTTCAAGCCTCAGAGAATAAATATCCATTCATCCATTATTCATTAGTTCAAAGGGCAGCAGCTACTCCAGAGCACAACCGCTCTTCCTTCTCCTCATTCCTCTTTCCATCATCCCTGCTGGATCAGTCTTACACAAACTCAGGCTGCAGTGGGTCTCCTGTATAATATATCCCAGTTCATTTCAGGTCTAATTGAAGAAGAGCACAAGACATCTCACAAGCTGTTATTGCAGGAGTATAATAACGAGAGATCTGAGGCCTTCAAATCAAGGTCAAGCTATCAGTCTGCTTAAGTATTCCATTCTTAGCATTCAAGAACAGATTCACCTAAAGGTAAAATAGAATTGCAAAAATTTATGAAGGCCATAATTCTGCACTGCATCATTTATGTGCAAGTTTCAGCTGTCAGCTTGAGCTGCTTGTGCCATACTGGTGTTCAGAGCGTTACATATCTAAAAGCGTAGCCTATATTTTTCATTCCACTTCACTTTAACTTTTTTTTTCTTTTCCAATTATTCAATCCATCTACCGTATGCGTTTAGATGAACATCGAGCATAGGGTAACAGAACAAAGGTTTTATGTATGATCTCTAGATTTTAATAATTCACTCATATGCCTTATTTAAGTCATGCATCTTCGATACATAATAAATCATTCTTTCACAAGCAAAATGAAGGTCTACTCACATCAGACAAATGATACAATATTGTATGTTGCAAAAACTGTAATCTCTCATGCACATATATATCTAGTGCATCTTATCTATCACACCCACATCTAATTCTACTGTCATCAATCCTTAAAGGAGTAGTTTACCCAAAAATGAAAATTTCATGAAAATTGGCTCACCCTCAGGGCATCCAAGATGCAGATGAGTTTGCTTCTTCGTCGGAACAGTTTTGGAGAAATTCATCATTACATCACTTCTCTGCAGTGAATGGTTGCTGTCAGAATGAGAGTTCAAACTGCTGATAAAAACATCACAATAATTCTCAAACAATGACTCTAGTCCATCAATTAAAATCTTGTGAAATGAAAAGCTATGTGTTTGTAAGAAACAAATCCATCATTTGGACGTTTTTAACTTCAAATCGTTGCTTCTGGCTAAAATACGCATCCTCTAATATTGTTTTCTCCAATGAAAAGTTGTCTTGTCTGAATCAGGAGAGAAATGTGCACAGATCAAGCACTGTTTACAAGCAAAAACAGTTATAAACAAATATGTCAGTGGATTTTGAATGTGAGAGGACTTTTTGCACTGTAGGAAACATTATTATGGACAAATTTGTAGTATTTTGGCCAAATATAATGTTGGTTTAATGACAGTTTGAATAGATAGTGTGTGTGTGACTTGTTTGACTACAGCTCCTCTTGGTTGCAAGCAGCCCAGACAGAGCTATGTAACATTGGTGTGGGATGTATTTTTACATACATAAATAGGACAGAGTATCATAGAATAGACATATCACACACATACAGTATATAAATGTATAACGTAAAATGATATTTGGCGTAGCGTTCTCTATAGAGGGTTTTTGACACTTTGTGAAGGACATTGCAGTTTGTTGTAAATTAGCCATGCTGGACCCTCAAATACCCACAGGGGTTAACGTTTTAAAATTGATCATTTTCATAAATAATAGAACTAGTTCAATATCTGCTACACCTGACCTGCTGTAATTTCACTCCCAGGATATAATATTCTATGAATAAACCTGCGCCTCATCATATCAGGGCACGCTTTACATACGTCTCCTGAGAAAGAGGAAATTATTTTCATTAATATGAAATCCACCTTTAATTTATAACCCCGAAGCGACAGATTCTCCATCTCTCCGAGACTCATACCGTGGTTCTCAGTCCTTCATTCATATCTGGATTCTCTCCAATACTCTACAGATACTGTAAATGTATATGGTGACAAAAAGAAGTTATCAGTCTGTCATGACGGCAGGGTGATTAAGAATTCCACAAACTGAATTTCACAGAAATGAAGATGCCATATGCTCATGCTGCAGTTATTAAAAGCCATTTAACTGATGTATAACCAATAATGGCCCCATTAACATGTTTCATATCAAACATAAATAAATCTCCTCTAATTGCATTATGATGCATAAAAGAGGGTGGAAGCATTTGGCTGGGATTGCTCTCAAATGGTTGTTACTTTTCCACTCAACAGTGAGATACACTGTACACTATCTCTGTTCAGTGTGAACTAAATGTTTTTTTCAGTGGATCCAGCATCAGCAGTAAGGGGGAGGACATGGGCCATTAAGGAGCCACATGATGAGATACATGAAATACAGTTATGAGATACAGATTTATATTACAGCATGTTATTGTAATGGATTTAGGTCACATCCATTCACATTCATGTCTCAACTTTCTTTTCCAGACTACAGCTTTACATCAGCCCTCTTTTTTCCCCACTACAATATTGAACCATTGTGGGGAAGGAGCTTATATCTGTTCAAATAACGCAAGCTATAATAATGGCTTGTTTCACTTAGAGTTGTGATTGATTAATATTAATATAATATTTTAATATACTAGTATTTTGTAAGGTTATAATCAAGACACAGACCTTCAAACACCCAAAGAAAGATTTGTCTAAACACCAACGTATGCAATAAAAATTATTTTAGATTAAATTGGTTGTACAATTAAACCAATAAACCAGACACTAAACAGAGCCACATTTTCTTCCCACAAGAGATTCAAAAGGACGCATTCCAGACAGGGTTAGGTAACTAAAAGTGAAACGAAATCAATCAATCAATACTTGTTACTTGAGATAAACATTTATTGAAATAAACATTTATACAAGTTACTTGAAATAACATTAAATAAAAAACAATTTATTTTAAAACATACTTATCTTATTTCAGCTGGTTTCTAAAGCAACATTTCTCATTTTCATTTAGTTGATGTATAAATGTAAAAGTAAAATGTACCAAAATTGATAAAACTAAAACTCTTTTTGTGTCACGAATGTAGTTTTACGATTTTTTTTTTAGGCGAGAATGTAGTTGTTTAAACTTAAAATATGTGGTTTGTTAATAAAGATAGCGTCTATTTGAAAATTTGCATCAGCGTTTTTGGAGATTGTGAGCTCCAGGGCGTTAGCTGTTTTCATGAACCCACCAAATACCTTAGCTCAGCCAGCTCTTCTGGAATTTTCTGCTGGCTCTGATGTCTTTTGAATGTCCACTTGTCTTTGTCGTACTATCCTTTCATCTTTTAAGGGTGATTTATGATCACAGTACTGTTCATTGCATTTGTTGGCGCGTCTACAAGGCATTGAGTGTAAAAATAACTTCCTTGTTTACCACTCTGTTTCTGTCTCTTACAATATAAAAATCTTTACTGCGAAGACCATCTCGTCGCCATCTGTTGGCAGAATAATGTAACTAAAATCACCATCACAAACACACACCGTTTCTCAAATCTAAACACTAATATTAAATACTATTATTTATATAAAATATTATTTATAGAATATCAACAGTCATCAGGATAACCGAGACTTGTCATATGCTTACATGTTGTTGCTCTTTTGTTGGTTTTGATTGCTTCTATTGTCCTCTTTTGTAAGTCGCTTTGGATAAAAGTGTCTGCTAAATAACTAAATGTAAATGTAAATCATAAAAGTTGCAAGGCAATTCAGTCAAAAGAACAAAGGCAGCACTCTGATATACAGCATTAAAGTTATATAAAGAGGAAGGAAACCAAGATATTTTTTTTCCTCATATCAGAGGAAAAACCAAGCCCTGAGGTCAAAAGAACTGCCTGTAGAGCTCAGAAACAGGATTGCATCAAGCCACACATCTGGGGAAGAGTTC
>JAFVLL020025779.1:0-25889 GCA_021397915.2 Tor tambroides | reverse complement strand
TCATCACACCTTTTGATCCAGTAACACACTGTATAAATACTTTTACAAACATTATACATTTTATGCGAGTTATGCAAGCTAGATAATGTAAGTGTATTTTCTAACATGACAGTTATTGCCTCTATTACTGTAATTATTTCAGCAACAAAGGTGATTTGAAACATGTATCTTGCATTCTTTGCTCTTGAATTAACTGAATGTTAAAAGTACTAAGTTGAAAGAAGATCTTACTGTTGTGTTTTGGTGATTAAGCCAAATGTTTTCAATACATATCACAATGATCTTGTGTTCTGAAACAATGATTATGTGGAATGAAAATATGCGCAACTACAATGAAATCATGAGATCAGGTTTTGAAAGAATGACTAGTGGTGTTACAAGTGTGATCAGTTTAAAGTTTTGTACTAAGAGTTTTGAAAATGTACACCTTACTTGTGAAAATAGTACCAAACCAATAAAAAAAAACTGTAACTCAAGATTTGTTTGGTATAATATAATCTCATAGCTGATATTCAATGCTAAATCAAAACTAGGCTAGATTCTTTTATCTAAATTAAAGGTGCTTTAATAAATGACTTTTAATTTCACATACAAAATGTCCCTAAAACGTGATAAGATAGAACTGAAATAGGTGTCCTGAGAAATCCCATCCTTCAGCATGGGATGCCTCCATTTCCACCACATCTCAGAGGAACATTTTATTGCTCAGAAGGTGCTATTTTATAGCCCAGGAGATCCCCATATTGTCACAATCTCTTCTGAAGTTCTAGCCCTTGTATTAGGTTAATCATCTGGGTACGATCATTATGGTCAGTGTCAAATTGACCCTAATTTGATATCAATAAAAATAAAATAAAAATGTGAAAATATATGATTTTTAAAATTATATTTAACAACAATTCAAAAGGTGGCACGTTGGCGTAAGCAGCACTGTCACCTCACAGCGTGAAAGTCTCGAGTTCAAGTCCTGGGTTGAGCCAGGAAGGCCTTCTCCTGTGTTGCTGAGTTTAGTTGAATTGAAGACACTAAATTGTCTCTATGTACGAACGTGTGTGTCTGTCTGTGTGCCCTGTGATGGACTGGCCATCCGTCCACAGTGTCCCTGGCCTGGGACCTGAGATGCTGGGGCAGACTCCAGATTCAGAGGATGAGCGGTTTGGAGAATGCATGGATGCAACAATGAAAAAAATTGAAGAAGAGCACTTTCTCTGTTTGCTTTCATGATTCTTCAACAGTACAGCATCGTCATTAAAGATCATGGGATGATTCCAAGCAAACTGAACATGCATGAATTGAAAAAAATAATAATAATAAAAAAAAATACTTACATTCCACAACACATCAGCATTTTGACAATTTGTAGGCATGTTCATGACTCTAAATGAGAAAACAAATTCAAGAAAAACATCACAGGTTAACCAGTAAAAAAACGAAACATGAGATCACTGTTCTGTGAAGCAGAAGACTTTCTTATAATACACAGATTTAACCCTATAAAGACTGCTGTATCATATTTGATACATAAATTTCTAAGGCCTATTATCAACATAATCAAAACTTTGCTAAAAAATATCATGTTACAAATATAGAGTGACAAGTGATATGCATTTTATGTAAGTAGTCCGTTATAATGTTATAAAAATCAAATTTATCTACAGTTTAATTGATTTACAAGCAGAATGTAATCTTTCAGAATTTCAGCTTTTTGCCCATATAACAATCAGCACCTTAACCAAATTGCATAATTTTGCTCAGTTTGGGCTGTTGAATAAAAATAAGGTGTTTTTCATATATGAGTCATAAAAGCCATATCTATCTGTCTATCTATCTATCTATCTATCTATCTATCTATCTATCTATCTTAAAGTTTCAGTAAACTGTTCATTTTATATATAAAAAAATATTTAAAAAAATCTATTTAATATGTCAGGCTTTAAAGGGTTAAGTAAAGCATTGGTGGCAAGTGACATCTGAACTTATTAAAAACAAACATAATTCTCAGTCTCAGTTTGTCTGCACTGGTATAAAAAGATGCTTGAATGAATTAAGTGCTAAAAGCATTTGAAATACCATCACTTTGATTTTTGCTCATATGTACATTATTGGACATTACTGCATCTGTTATACAAATAAATGAACTGAATACGCTACAGTGTCCCACATCATTACACACATATCATTTTATCTTCTACCTAGGCAAATTATAACACTAGTGAATTGCGAGTGTATATAAATATTTCAAGGTGCAGAGCTTCACAGCTGCACTCATTTTCTCATTGGAATTTTTCTCACCTCTCACAGCAGCATGAACGTGTTTGTCCTTCAGTGCAGTTCTGAAAACACGGTTTATTAAAGTTCACAGTGACCGCAGAGCATCTGTTTCTTGAGTCACTGTGCTTGTTTTTCATTACGGTGAATTTCATGTCCATGTAGCCTGATGTTGAGAAGATCTGCTGCTTGGAGCACTTTCATCCATTCAGGCATCCTTTCATCTTCCTTCATCCATCCCACGCTGTCACCAGCATCCGTGTAACGCTGGACCAATCAATGTCAGGGCTCTTGCACAACTCACAAAAAGTGTCTCACTGTCACATCGGTAGTTTTATGCCAGACTGATCCCAGAGCAATAAATACTAAAGCATCCTGTTTACTTTAAAGACAATGTAATGAAATATTAGCAATATTTACTCTACTGTTCAAAAGTTTAGGGTATGGTAGATTTTAAATTTTTTTTTTTGTACTCTCATCAAGAATAATTTATTTGATAAAAATCTTGTCACACTTTATTTTAAGGTCCAGTTCTTGCCATTAACAAACCATTAACTACAACTTTTGCCTCAATAAACTACAAATTTGCTGCTTATTAATAGTTGGTAAGGTAGTTGTTAAGTTTAGGTATTGGGTAGGATTAAGGATGTAGAATATGCTCACGCAGAACATGTGCTTTATAAATACTTACAAACAGACAATATGTTAATAATAGGCATGCAAATAAGCAACTATCTGCTGCGATCAACGTGGAATTTTCAGAATCGTTACTCTGCATCAGAAACATTTCTGATATAAATCTTTTGTAGCGTAAAAATACTTTACGTATACTTTATTTCCAGCTCTGCCTATGTCTTTTGGTTCAGGTATAAATGATTCACTGTCAATATTTAATTCTACCTGTAATGTTATTATGGATTTGTGTGCTCCTTTCAAAATCCGAAGTCCGAAAGCCAAATCACAACCATGGCTTAATAAAAATACCTGTAGCCTCCGACAAATGTGGAGAAAAGCAGAGAGGAAATGGAAGAAAGATAAGCTGCAGGTGTCTGATGATATATTGAAGGATGCTGTGATTAAGTATCAGAAGGCAGTTAAAGCTGCAAAGACAAAATATTTCTCTGATCTCATAAGAAAGATACCTAATAACCCCAAAGTGTTATTCAAAACAACTGATTCAGTTTTAAACCCTGGGATAGTTACTGGTCTTGATATTAGTCAGACAACATGTGAAAAGTTTTTAGAGTTTTTTATAAGCAAAATTGATATTCTTAGAGCTAGTATTCTGCCTCTAGACTCTATCCTTGATTATATCATCCCACCCTCTTTAGTACATTATTTAAATGAGTTTAAACCAATTTCATTACCTGATTTGGTGGACTTAATCTGCCATATGAAGCCCATTCAGTGTTCTTTAGACATTGTTCCTCCGCGTCTCCTTACTCAGGTATTGGACATCGTTGGCCTAGATCTTTTGTCAATAGTGAATTCCAGTTTGTTGAGGGGTGTTGTGCCATCCTGCTTTAAGCATGCTCTGGTGCAACCTCTTTTTAAAAAGTCCAATCTGGATTCATCTGATTTAAAGAACTATCGACCAATTTCAAAATTGTCTTTTCAGTCAAAAATTTTAGAGAGGGTTGTCTTTCAACAGCTTTCTGCTCATTTAAATGGAAATGGTATTTTGGTAAGTTCCAATCAGGATTTAGGTCCCAGCACAGCACAGAGTCAGCCCTTCTTAAAGTGTCTAACGATCTCTTTTTGGCTGTTGATT
The DNA here is from genome assembly GCA_021397915.2 of Tor tambroides. Lineage (NCBI taxonomy): Eukaryota > Metazoa > Chordata > Actinopteri > Cypriniformes > Cyprinidae > Tor > Tor tambroides. Next base: position 21,850 of record JAFVLL020025779.1, on the reverse strand, counting down.
CGGGAAAGTGTGCAATTTTAATTTTACTTGATATGACAGCTGCATTTGAGACTATAATACATGAAATACTGATTGAGCGTTTAAAACTGTGGGGTGGAATCCAGGGTAATGTTCTTAATTGGCTTAGTTCATATCTTTCAGGGAGAACTTTTTCTGTTGAATTAGGAAATTTCTCATCCTCTTCTGCTCTGATGAAGTGTGGGGTTCCCCAAGGATCAATATTGGGTCCAGCATTATTTTCTATTTACATGCTTCCTCTGGCTGTTATTTGTCATAAATATAATGTATGTTATCATGCTATGCCGATGATACACAGCTTTATCTGCCTATAAAAATAGCGGATAATTCGGCCTTACAGTCTCTGTTTGCATGTTTTAATGATATTAAGGAATGGGTGGCAGGAAATTTTCCTCATTTGAATGAATCAAAGACTGAAATGATAGTGTTTGGCCCTCCGAGTGTTTCTGAACACATAATTAATCAGTCAGGTTCATTTAAATCTAAAATACATAATCATGCAAAGGGTCTTGGAGTCATTTTTGATGCAAAGTTAAAGTTTGATAAGCACATTAATTCTGTGGTTAGAGGTGGTTTTTACCAATTGAGGAATATAACAAAATTGAAACCTTTTCTTTTTAGTGATTTGGAAGTTGTTGTCCATGCTTTTATCATGTCCAGATTGGACTATTGTAATTCCTTATACTATGCATCAATTTCACACCTGCAGCTGGTTCAAAATGCAGCTGCTAGGCTTTTGACTGGGACTAGGAAATTTGTAAGTATAACACCAGTATTAGCATCCCTTCATTGGCTTCCAGTTAAATTTAGGATTCAGTATAAGTTATTATTATTTGTTTTTAAAGGTTTAAATGGACTGGCACCAAGCTATATTAGTGAACTTCTTCAGCAGCATACATCATCCAGGCCCTTATGATCTGCACAAAGATTCCAGCTAGTTGTCCCCAAGTCTCGATTAAAATCAAAAGGAGACAGGGCTTTTTCTGTTGCAGCTCCTCGTTTATGGAATAGTTTACCTCTCTATGTTAGATCTTGTGCAACTCTTGATGTCTTTGTCTCATTTAAAGACTTTTCTCTTGCATTTGACTGTAATTAATTTGATCTAATTTTGTGATTTGTTACTGTGTTTTATAGTTTTTAGTTTGTATGTGTTTTCTGATTTGTAAAGCATTTTGGCCAGCGTCTGTTGTTTTTAAGTGTGCTATACAAATAAAACAGAAACAGAAAAATCATGTCTACTTTGATCAATTTAAATCATCACTGCTAAATAAAAGCATTACTTTCTTAAAAAATAAATAAACTTACTGACCCCAGACTTTTGAATGGTAGTGTAATTTGCTTGCAAAACAATTAATTTAGTCAGAAATACTACAGTATTTCTAAATTTCAAAGGAGTAAGATGCTTTTTACAGGAAGGTACTGTAATTCTGACATCTACCGACAGGTGCTAGCTGGACTGTGCTAAATAGCAAAAAAAACGCTCTCACGTATTCAACCTTAAAGTAAAGAGTTTCCATTGGCTTGGATATACAAACACAATAAATACAAATGTTTATTATACATGGCACATTAAAAACAATAGCAAACCTAAAGATAGTTTAGCGAAATGTAGGTTCCAAACGTAGGTTCGGGAGGAGCCTAATCATTCAGTCCTGTTAATCATCATTACGAGACTATATAAGTAGCAGTCATTGCACCGTTCCAGCAACAATTCTTCCAGCATCCCTCCACCTCCCCATCTCCTCCTCTAGTTCTGTTATTCTCCTTCTATGTAGTATTGCATTTGGGGGATTGAACTCGAACTTGAGCCTCGGGCTTGAACCTCTGCTGAGGACAGCAAGCCAAGTTTTTTTTACCATTATCCTTTGGGTCTGGATGGACAGGTGAACTCATGAAATTGAAATAAAGTGTGATCATTCAGACAGTTTATGGGCACAAACACAGTCAAGGAAAGAGAACATATGAGTCACAAATGTGTTTAAAGACTTGCGGTTTCATAATTCTTTAGGACGTCACAAAGATATGGCTTGACACTAACAACATGAAACCAGTGGCTGAAGCATCACTTACATCAGCGTTAAAGGTGGCATGTGTCTGCATAAATCTGTCTGGACAGAAACGCCTGTGACCTTGAGCTGCGCAGACACGTTACATGATGTTATTTACTGGAGAGATCAAGGCATCTGCTTTCCAGCCGTTCTCATCTACTGCCTCACCGAGCGATGTATAAAACATGCATTACTTTTACAGCGTGCATAATGTGCATAACATGCAGATTTGTGTATTTAAGGAATGCCTGTGTATCCCTGGGTGGAATATGATATCCCACAATGCAATGGGCTCCACTCAATCTTTCATTTTCAGTATAAAACATGAAAGAAGTATCAGATGACTAATCTCTTTGACTGTCAAAAAGAGTTTTTTCTCCCACAAATTTGTAATAATGTAAAATACAGTTTTTTTTTTCTAACTTTACATGACATAAATATAGACTTGAGTCCAAATAATGGCAGTGAATGGCGATATTGTAATTAAGGCAGGACATTTTTTTTTAATTTCTCCTTTTGTTTTAGAAAAAGACTAGAGTGAGTAAATAATGATTGAATTTTAATTTTGGGGTGAACCATCAATTTAAGTTCCCCAACAATCGCTGTGTAAAGCTTGTATTAAATTTAAATTGTTCCCACTCACATTTCTGAAAAAAAATTAAATAAGTTAAACGTCACACTGCAGACTCTTCTTTGAGATGGTTGCCTGCAAGCACAGGTTCACCTTTTTCTTGTTCTGCTGGCGTGTGAAGTCACTGACTGCAGATATTTGTTTTTCAGTTGTTGTTGTTGTGGTGTGGGAGTTTGCGGTAAGTCTTTGAAAGTTGCAACCTCAGGCTCCTGAACATCTATTTGCACTCACACATTTGAATGAAATAAGCACACACCAACATGATTTTGGTATTTCTTGCTCAATAGAAACGTCTTGAGATCCAAATTTGTTGAACCACTTTATTTGTTAGTAGTTTTTTTTTGTATTCCCAAATGATTTTGTGAAATATAATTAGAATTGCTTCTGAAAATTTGTTTTGATTTGATGAGAAAAAAGGTTTTGCATTATCACTGACACAAGTCTGAAAGTAACATTTTATTTCAGATTTGGGTTAAGTTTCTCCTTTTTCAAAGATGTGTCACATGACTAAAGGTCAGGTTTAGCCAGAAGGGCTACTCCACATAATCCAGTGCTGACGATGATTTTCAAATCTATTGCTATTTGCTATTATTACGGTCACTTTTATTAACCAGTGTCAAATGACTGCAATTCATTATTGTCAAGATTTGAGAAAGACTGTATAACCTACAACAGCAACCTAAACCAATGTCTAAATAGATATTTGGCTGTTGGGTAATAATAACGCTAACACTATTTCAGTGTCATTAAATGTACTTACTATAGTAATGAAATTGTGCAGAATTTTAAGCAACAACTAACCTTAAACCAAACCCTAACCCTACAGTAAGTACATGTTGTTAATTAATATTACTTGTATAACACGGACACATTTTAACACATTTTCCCCTTTGAATAACATTAATGCATAAGACCAGAGACATTTATTAATAAGGTTAGTTTCATGAATGCCTATGCTCTGCATTATTCAGTATCACTCAAATGCTATATGAAGCTCGTCTTCTTCTGTCCTCCATTCTCTGTATGTCTCTCAATCAACTCTATGAGCGTTCTGAGGCATCATAAACCCATAAGAAGTGCAATATGGGATGCAATCAAGGTCTAATCACTTCAGCATGCAGATGAGCTCAACGCAGCCTCATAGTGTCACATTTCAGGGACTTTTGCCTTCATTTGTCTTACGAGGAAACAATTCCTGATGAGAGGAGGACATGAATGTCAGGTGTGACTCACTCCTCAGGAGACAGCGATAATGTCATCTCTTCTCAGACGTATGGATCTGCTCTTTGCAAACCAGGTTTCAATATTGTAAACACCAGATGAGAAATGTGAGAGCAATAAAGAACGCCATTCATTTCAGCTGTGACACTTCAATTACGAGTGACAACTGCCGAAATGTTCACACATCCTTATAAATGACAAAAACAACGATTTAGGCCTATCCCAAAATCACATTTAGACAAATCCAAAGTTCTTCAGCTAAAATGATCATGTATTGCATGTGAAGACATGTGTGGAATAGCTGGCAATCTTTATTTTGGAATTATTGCTTTAATTTTTTTCCCCAAAAAACAATGAGCCAAAAGATCCAGGAAAACTTCAATACACCTGGTATTTTTTAAGAAACAAAACCTGAGAAAAAAGGGTTGGGGAAACATTTTCAAATCAGCATAAATGACATACAAAACACTCTAACCTAACAAACACCATCATATGACGCAAACCGCCAATCAGTACTTAGATTAGTCCAGATCTGGTGAAATTCCACAGGACTTGTTTCAGTGTTTCATGGTTAGGTCTAAATCTAGACACTCTAGCACACTTTAATGTTCTGTTTAGTAAAAAAAGTAACGGAAAAACAAACAGAGGTGAAGCGACCGTAACAAATACAAAACATAAAAAAAAAAGAAAACAATACAATTCATTTTTATTTTTATTCTTTTAAATAAGAATGTGCCTTAGCACTCAATGTTCAAACAAGCGCTCATAGCAGTGTCCTTAAATAGATCATCAACAACTTCAAGAACAAAAGCCAAAGTGAGGCCAAAAAGCAAAATGTTCTCCAGAAGTCTCTTCTCTTGCGGTGTGCACCAGCAGAGCTGCTGAACATTTTGGGAATAAAAAAAAAAAAAATCAAACTGCTTGCATTCTGCTCTGTGCTACTGCGGGATGGTGTGGTTCGCTCTCTTTGGTGGAGGCGGTGGCATGAGCTCAGAGTCGGCCGGGTGTTTGCGGGATTGCGCCTGGGCGCACCGGTCCAAAAACTCAAAGAGATTTTCCTTTGTGACGGGATGCTGGATACTGTTGCACACAGCTGTCAGGACGACACGAGACAAAATGAAAACAACTAATAGATAGTGGATTTTCAGCAGAGTTGGGCTGCAAGCTCAGAAAATCTTAACAGGTGAAGTTGTCAACTTGTTTATGGCTAGGTATTTTAATAATACCATTCAGATTAATGGTGCAAACATTTTAAAGTAGGGGTGGGCAAATCTGGCTGCTTACAGTACATTCACACAACAACGACTACTACAGCCCCTTAGTTGGCGATATCAATTTGTAAAGAAACGCTATGCATACATGCATTCCTACAGAATGAACATGTAATACGTGTAAAATCATTTCCACAAATTCATGTTTTTTGAAGTTTAGATGATAACTTCATTTTCAAAAACTTGCACTTTTTGTTTTCAGTCCTCCAAAACACTGATGTCATGTAAATGAACCGCCAAAACACATTTTGGGTTTTAGATGAAAAGTGTTGTTTTTAGTCGAAAACGGTGTTATGTAAACCCCCCCCAAGATAAACATTCCTTCAAATTTTTTATCTCCAACCTTAATAAAACACACCTGAACAAGCTATTCAAGTCTCCAGGACTACTATAATGTTCCAGGCAGGTGAGTTTGATCAGGGTTGGATCTCTAGAGTTGCCCAGCCCTGTTTTAAGGTAATGTTATCCACAATGAAAATACATGTAAAAATGCTTTTAGCCTTAGGAGTTTGGTTTTCATCTAATCAACTAAACAGAATCTAATACCGACCCTGGCTTTAGTATAGCACATGTGAATCCTTACCCATGGCTGTGTCATATGAGTTGGGGAAGCTCTTGTCCGTCCTCTGTCGCATGAACACCCAGGTGTTATTGACGAACGTGCACTCAATTATTTTATTATCATACTGCTTCAGGTCCTTTGTTATCTGGAGTGAAAAAGAATAATGGGGTATCAAGCACTAGCATGAATTTAAAGAAAGAAATTACAGCTGCATCATTCAAACCAAACAGCATTCTTATAAACCTGTACAAACCACTTTGCTGAATAGCTTTTTTTGTGTTAGAATTATTTGGGATTTTTTCATGTCTTTCTATTTATAATGAAAGTAGTCAGATGAAGAAAACAGATCAATATATCAGCAAAGCTGATTAAGATCACCTTGTCTGAAAACCACCAATTAACATGGGTATCCAATCCTGCCCTGCAGAGTTTAGCTCCAACCCCAATTAAACACACCTGAACCAGCTAATCGAGTTCTTCATGGTTACTAGAATCTTTCAGGCAGGTGGTGTTGGGTTAAGTTTAGGGCTGTGCGATTAATCGCACGTGAAGGAGATTTACTACTAATCACAGAACCGGCTTTACTGACGAGATGCGAATGACATTTGCATGCGATTGCACAGCCCTAGTTAAGTTTGAGCTACACTCTGCGGGATGTTGGTCCTCCATGTGCAGAAGAGTTCATTCCTTCTTGTATCCATTACAAAATCTTCTGACAGCTGTCAACCCGGTTTTCAACCATTTTTGCAAAGTTCGAGTTAATGTTCTGTAAAATAATTTCAGTTTATTTTCAGCAGTTTTGTGTATGTTTCATTTGTCATCATTAAATTGTATTATGTCTCTCTCTTCCTTCGGCTTGCTCCCTTTATCAGGGGTCGCCACAGCGGAGTGATCCGCACAACCAATTTGACACGTTTTACACCGGATGCCCTTCCTGCCACAACCCAGCCCTGAGAGTGCACTCGAGCAACACCAGTGCTGGGACACACTCACTCACTCACTCATTCACACACCCTCACTCACTACGGCCAATTTACTTTGTCCAATTCACCTATACTGCATGTCTTTGGATTGTGGGGGAAACTCTCCATTAAATATGCCTGGAGCTTGTGTGCTAACCACTAGTCTGTGGTTCAGACAAATTGTTGGTACTTTTTGTAGGTTGTAAAGTAACTGCCAGTGCGTAATGTGTAATTACAGCCACAACACAGATGTCTCAATACATGACAGTTTCACAAAGGCCTTAAGAAAACAGGAGCGTGTTTGGCCCAAGTAAGCGAGAGAAAGAAATATCTCAAAAATAAAGAGACTGGATCCTTGCTAAACCATGGCAGGTTGGTGTGTGGGGGAGGAAGTGAGCTGGCAGTAAAGCCGCCCCCTTCTGGGCCTATTGGCATGATGGGATGAGTAAATACCCTCACCATCCAACAGTGAAGGGCATCTGTGAGCACAGAGGGGAAGCTGAACATTTCAGGACTGACATACACACACGACAATATTCCAAGGATTAATTAACCTTTGGTGGTAAGGTACCTTTCCTCGCAAAAATACAACCAGAGCGTCTATACACACATAGCGTGGCTGTAGCTGAGAGAACGCAAACACCGACCACTTAACAGACTCCGGCAGATTAGAACACAGCCAAATATAATAGAGGCGGCAGGCCAAAGATTCTGCGCACACGCTTTTCACACCCCACACAACCACATACGCACGACCGTGGCAGAGATCCAGGGATGTTGTTCGGCTTTCGTCTGGCACGGTACATGATGCTCCTGTTAGTTTTGGATCGGACCATCATGACACTCCGGTCACCCTCTTGAAGTCCTGGCAGCCATTTACAAACACCACACGGTGCCTAAAGCAGCCAAATCCACTCCATTACAGCTAAAGCCTGCCAAACACCTTCTTAGTTTGTAATGATAATATGGCAGTCAACAATAAAAAAGTAAATCAATTTAATGAAAGTAACAGTCAGGGGCATAGCAGCTCCTCCAAAAACATTCTGGCAAATAATCATTGCCTTTTAAGAGTGCAAAGAAAACACTGCAAACAGACACAAAATGGAAAGCGGCAACCCTACTATGGCTGCTGCCTATTTACCAACATCCGCCTTTCAGCAAATCAGGTGTGACTATCATGTGATTATTATTCATGGAGTCAAGCATTTTTAGATGATTCATATACACCAACAAAAAATTACAATGAGAACAATGCAATGAGAGAAATAATCTCTCTATATAACATGTCGATTAGTGATGTTGACTATTTTTGTGTTCTGACCCATTCAGATGAAAGAGCTCTGTCTTGGTGAAATGGAATGATTTGGGAAGCTCTACATCAGACGTGACTTGGACTCATGAACAAAAGTCTCTATGTAACAAGTAGAAATGGCTATTTTCTTGAAATTCTGTTCCACAATTTGGATAAGGAGTCTTTTGTGCATTTTTTTTCTTGTGTGATTCAGTGGTGAGGCCAGAAATCCCCAAGAGGGTGGACCTTGGTGAGATAGAGTGGACCTCAATTCTGTGCCCCCTCTCAAACTTCATTATTAACTTCAAATTTCTTTAAAGGGATAGTTCACCCAAAAATGAAAATTCTGTCATTAATTACTCACCCTCATATTGTTCCAAACCCGTAAGACCTTCGTTCATCAAATAAAGTCATTATTTTTGTTTTCTTTGCGCACAAAAAGTATTCTCGTAGCTTCGTAAACTTACGGTTGAACCGTTGATGTCACATGAACTATTTTACCGATCTCCTTGCTACGTTTCTGTGCCTTGATCGTGGTGGTTCCCTTGCTGTCTATGGAGTTTCAAAGAGCTGTCGGATTTAATCAAAAGTATCTTGATTTGTGTTCCGAAGATGAACAAAGGTCTTACGGGTTTGGAATGAAATGAGGCTGAGTAATTAATGACAGAATTTTCATTTTTGGGTGAACTATACCTTTAACATTTATAAACATTTGCTTGTATTATACAGCACAATGTATAGCTGCACAATTAACTGTATAACAGCACAAATAAGTTGTGAATTCACTTTAATACGGAATAGTGCAGTACTGGTGTTAGGACTGTTCCCAGCATGCATCGCGGCATGAATAAGTCTTTACAGTCTTTACTACTTTACAGTGTTTTGCTGTTAACTGTGTTATTTCCACTGGTTTTGCATTTGTTGCCCCTTTCAATATTATTAAACAAAAAATAATGCCCACACACTGAATATTATAGCTCCAAAAACATTTATTTTTCCAAGAAACAGTGCATGTTTTCAGGTCCAAACGCTGGGCTGTTTCTTGGAAATCAAGTCATTATTTTTTGTTTATCATATGTATCTTTATTTGTCCTGCGCTTGAAGCCAATTTTCGTATCCCTTTTCAGTTTTGTGTCATGTGGTGTTGACCGCATCTCTGCCCTTAAATATTGATTGCTGAATGTCAGTCATAGAGTGTGTTGGATGTTAAGGATGCCGCAGGCTAACTTAACATATCTTGGTCTGTTTTATTCCTCATCATTCATTCTGCAGGGACTCTTCACCCAGAGCTCATAAGGATAAATATTCCATGAATGAAAAACAGAAAATATTACTGATGAACCCACACCTTTCCCACTAAGATTCAATTTATCGTATCTTACGCGTTACTGTGAGAAATAATCACTCTAAAAGTGAGACAAGACCACTCACTATGGAACAATTATCTGTCTATAGCAACAGACAACCTAGCAAGCCACAACTAATCGAAACAGTGGTCATGTTTGCATGCGTGAAATTAAAATTCAATCAAATAAAATCACATGCATGTACATTATGTGAGCTATGATTATTCAGCAATTGTGTTTAATTTCCAGCCATTAGTACATTCCTGCATCTTTATTGATTGAGTGGAGTAGTGGCTTGTCACTAATGTGGCCTCTTTATTGCCCACAGTCCACTGCAGCACTTCAGCACAATGACAACAACTGCTTTCCTGTCCTAGTCTAAAAAAACTCCATGTCTGTCTGTGGGCACCACATATTTATTTGCTAAATAAACAGAACCATTTAATAAACATAGTCAGCAGCATATCATATTTGGTTTCGAGTGAAAGAAAACAATTACCAGTTACCATAGTTACCCATTAATTTACTACTGAGTGTGTGTTTCAGAAAACTAGCCTAAATGTTGTTTAGTGGTTTTCTGCCAACTAAAAAAAAAAAAAACTATTTCCAAAAGAGAAATCAGACTTGGATTCATGACAAAACAGATTTGTGAACACAGACAGCAAACGGCATGTCAGCCTTACAAAACAGTGCTCTTCATGTGAAGTGTATGAGAGACTTAACACACAATTGATTCCAAAGAGTTTGCATAAACATGCTGCTAACATAATTCTGTATTAAAAAAATGAAAACTTTGGGTGAAATAATGTATTTATAATCAATATTTCTCTCACTCCATCATCTAGCTTTTTGTTAATTTATTTATTATTATTTTATTCAGGGACAATATACATTAACAATACAGAATCAATGTAAAATGTTTAATGCTAGATTTAACCAGGATAATTAAACAAGGTAATCTGTAGTTAATATATTAATGTAAAATTATTACACTAAAATCCCTATATAATGATTTTGATTTGGCAACCAAATGTTTTCATTTCTAGAGAAACCACAACGATTGTTTTTTTTTGTTTGTTTTCTTCTTTTTAGTTCTGTCAGGATCTATATCAGTTAAAGTCTAGTTTCGTCTTAAGCCAAATGATAACTAACTAAACCGTACTTCTTCTCAATGGTTTGTTACAATCGGCCCTTGTAGCAGCTCTTGTGTACCTCCCTGTTATTTGATTCATGAATACGGGTGGAACAAAACTCTTAAGAATCTTAAAAACAACACTAAATCATCTGTTCCCAGTGCAAAAAAGAAAACTTAAAGGAAACTATCTGGCTTTGTGTCTAATATCTTAATAGCTGATTTCAACAGGCTTAGGAATAGACTTAAGGCCCGTTCACACCAAGAATAATAACTTACTTAATGAGTTACTTTTATGAAATTCATGCAAGTTAGATGCATGCAAGTAATTTCATTTATTTTATTTTATTTTATTACTTTATTTTCAGTGTGATTTTGAATCCAGCCCTCAGCGGGATGATGAGTTTGGCTTTCACTGACCATTGTCACATCATTTTGTTCTCAACAAATTACACAATGTACTGTATATAAGCAAAGATTTTCAACTTGAATATTTCATTCATTGAGAGCCTGTGTGTGATTTACAGGCAGGGTATGTGATTCAAAAATATTTTTTGTTATGCTGATTGAAATTATCTTCCCATCCCGACAGCAATCACTAAGTTAAGTGGTGTAAATGTATTTATATAGTCTATGGAAGGGTAGGACCATAAAATGTTCGTCCAATCATATCCCTCGGTCCGAACATTATGACATACTGTCCTACCTGCCTGTCCAATCCGATCTCATGGCAATTCACATATTTTATGAGGTGGCTACGACCTCACTTGTTCAAATTCGTAAGATTTTTGCTAAATCATGCATTTTTTATGAGTTCCACAATTCGAATCAATTCGTATGAATAACCTACCCCTAACCCCACATCAACACCGTCGCTCATCGTATGGCTGGTTAGCCTCTGGTCTCCCTGAGCGCATGTGTTTTGGAGGAGGCGTGGCTTTGGAGAGTGATTTGCAGGGAGGGTGGGATCTTATGCTTTTAAAGCTAGCTTGATCTTATGCTTTTAAAACCGCCTGCCCTACCTTTAAGTGTTCCCAGTGTATAATAGCGTCCACACCAGAAGATGATAACATTGTTTATTATAAGTGCGCGCTGCAGTTATGTGGCTTGACGCTTTAAATGAAAGTGACGTGTACGGCGTCCGGGGAGCAGTTGGGGGTTCGGTGCCTTGCTCAAGGACACCTCAGTCGTGGTATTGAAGGTGGAAAAGAGCGCTGTACATTCACTCTCCCCACCGACAATTCCTGCCGGACCTGAGACTCGAACTCGCAACCTTTGGGTTACGAGTCCAACTCTCTAACCATTATGCCACGACTCCCTTGAGTCGTAATCAAATGCTTGAGTAGAATGGATTCTCATTAGCTGTCAATGTTTTAACAGTTCATCAGCTGGAAAAAAAAAAACTGTTTTGAAAGGGATTCCAATGACATTATTTCTCTGTGCTGTTTTTGTCATAGTTGTGGTGTACACAACATGATTTTTAAAACTATAATATGATCTTTAACGTTATCATTATAGTTATCATCCTTGGCGTCAACGGGCCTTTACAGTTGTTTGTGTCCAAATAGTCATTCAATATGTTCCATTTTTCGGAACAGCTCCTGTAGGATTCCTCAAACTGCTGGATCTCAGGACGGAGCTCTTGTGTGACACAACGTTCACCTGTCTGACTCAATTAATTAAAAGCACATCATGTAAAGAGCACTTGACAATGACAGGACTATCTTTAGTAGCATCTGTATTTGCAGTGAATCAGACAGAGCGAATGCTGACAGAAGGAATTATCAGAGATGTGAACCAATGTTTCTCTCACCTTCATTTGTGCAAAGGGCCTGTCATAGCTCCCCACGTACAGGAGACCCACCGTCTGCGGGAGCAGTCTGGAGAAAGAGCGAAAAAAAGATCTAAATTAAATTTCACATCCGGACAAGCAAGCGTTGTGCTATTCCCCAAGACAGCGGAAGTCAGGGAAATAATAGCAGCTCTGCTATGGAGGATGTCCTCCTATACTGCCGTGTAATTATTCTGGGCTTCATAATAAGTGCCTGTAAGACTTTCACAGTCAAGATGAACTTCCCAAATACAAAGACAGCAAGGGCTTTAGAGGCGTAGACTTAAAAGGGGAATGTTCGGAAAGGAGGGTTTTTAAGGACAAGGATTTTAAAATCAATGTTGAAATTAATTTTGAATGAGATGCCGGTAAATGAAGCACTGGCCGGACTGGCTCACTGAAATAAATGCACCAAAACACAGCACATAAATATACAGTATGGCTATATTTTAAAAGATGTATCTTATGCTTACCAAGGCTACATTTATTTGAGGAAGTACAGTAAAAATTGTAATGTTGAGAAACTTATTGCTGTGATCAAAGTTGAATTTTCAGCATCATTACTCCAGTCTTCAGTGTCACACGATCCTCCAGAAATCATTCTAATATGCTGGTTTTACTTTTACACAAAGACTGGTAGATCTATTAGGAATATCTGTTGACTTTAGCAATATTTGCTGCATTATATGCCAATGGTGACAGTTCATTTAAGTCATTTAAGATTAACAAACTTTTCTTTCGGTATCTTCATTTTTAAGGCCCTATTTGGTTCATTTCCAGAGATATTAGGATCTAAATGTTGCTCCAAGAGTAAACTGCTACACTGTACACATTTTCAGAGGCCAGAAAATAAATGTAGGTCACTTTGCTTTCAGCTGATACTTTTCTTTTAAAGAGGAATGTCTGAAGAAGAAATAATGTTGAATATAAAAACACATCTCAATTCTGAATCTATCATCTTTCTGAAGTAATTTTTACCCTCCTGTAATTTGGCTCCAAATCTCAGGTAAAAATTGTATTTTTGACCCACCTCTACAAAATATAGTAGATCACTCAGTAAATATACACCCATGACATGTAATATTTTGGTTTTCATCACTATTTATGTTTGTCTTTCCTCAGAAAAAATGTTTCTGAAATTCAGTTGATTTGACATGGAAATATTATCAATATAGGATTTGTTGAATAGAAAGTTCAAAAGAACAGCATTTATTTGAGATTGAAATGTTTTGTAACATTATAAATGTCTTTACGGTCACTTTGGATCAATTTAATGTTGTTTCTGAATGAAAGTATTAATTTCTTTAAAAAACAAAACAAAAAACTTTGAAACGGTAGTAGGTGAGAATAATAACATACAGCTTTGTATATTAATAAACATTACTATATTTACTGTATATTAACAGTGACTCCCTGACCCATCTCTAGCTTGGACTGGAAGATCAATTGTTTGATCTGTCATGTGATATCTTTGAATTATCTTTATTTGGGGGCTTTTCTCAGCAAATACTGCTTTATCAAAAAATTAATGAACCCTTCATATTGTAATAAATTCTGTCAAAACTTTAATTCTACTTTTAATGGACCAAAATCAACCTGACTTGAAATATGCAAATATGATGTGATCACACTTGAAATGCAGTCATATTAATCTCGACTGAAAAAGAAATAATCAGTGATCACTGCAAACGCTTCCTAACAAACAGACAGTAGGATACTGTAGCCCTCTCCTCTCTATAATGGTCCCAGCTGTTCACACGTACACGCCCACCGAAATGTGTTACCATCCAAAATAGTAGTAAATCACCGGGGAGGAGACCGGATCCGAACCCTGACACTGAGGGCTAAAGAACACCCTGCCAGTCAAGCTAATGGCGCTGTATATTTGGAGCCTCCCGAAACACGATGACTGTGTTCAGCCTCGGTTACTGTGCGTCCTGTACGCTTGTTTTATCACTTCCAAAGCAGATATTTTCGTCAAATAATGAGACCAATGTAACTGTTTACACACCCATGTGATTCATTTCAGTGAGGACCAGATCTCAGCATCAGTTGTCCAGGGACGAGCTGCTGGTGTTTTGACGGGCCGGGACTAACATTGAGACGTCTCTTTAGCAGCAGGTTGTGCCATTACTGTTTCCATAATTGGTACAGCAATGTGTGAACTGCTGAAACGTGCATTTCTCTCTTTCTAGCATAATTAAGACCATCAAGCTCAACCATCTGTTGACTGCTCAAAAATTCATTTAGGAGTATCTGGACCTCTTTATTCATTTGATGACAGTGTTTCAGAGGAGATTCTGTGAAATTCATTCTTGTGAAACACAGTCGTGAACAGACTGGATGACGCCGGATGGCTACATGTCAAACGCAATCTGTGAAACCTGCGGATCAAAATCGGAAAGCCGCGTTTACACCGTCAGTGATTAAATGGTTACCACGGTATCCAGCTGTATCAGCCCGCAGATCGCTCTCTGCGCTGTCATTGGTAGACGCTGTAGTGTGTCACTGCTCATTTGCATAAGAATCAAGGACAAATAAGAAAAGGAAAAACGTAAAAAAGCCACATTTAAAAAAAAATGTACTATATACAAAAAATAAAAAATTAAGAAATGTTACGACTCTAAAAATGTTCATTAGGTAATTTCTTTAGGTTTTGGTATGGCACTAAATTATACATTATACAACCTGAACTAACATTGTCATAAAAATATAACAAAAACCTGAAATATGTGACCTTGACACACAGTCATGAGGGTCTATAGGGGTCCTTTTTTCTATATGCCTCTGGATATTGGTCACACCACATTATTATATATTTTTAAGAAACAATACTAGAAGAATACGGAAACCTACTTAAGGTTTTCCTTTCAAGAGTTGAATTGTTGTAATGAGGATGTTTTTCCTCATTATATCAAAACAGTTGTGTCATCTTGAAATTCTGTCAGAATAATGCAAAAAATGATTTTCCTCCTTAGTATTTTTGTCTTGTTTTCTAGTATAAATATCTAAAAATTCTTGAAATCAGAATGCATTTACTTAACAAGTAAAATGACATAAGATATTGTCTTCTTTTCCGAAAGAAAAAAAAAAATCAAAATTTTCTTGGTTTTGAAACAAGCAAAAATATCTACCAATGGGGTAAGAAAAATAATCTTAATTCAAGGCTAAATAATAGATATTTTTGCTTGTTTTAATACCTTAATATAATAACATAATATAATATCTTAAGTCATTTTACTTGTCAAGTAAATGCATCTTGATTAAAGAATTTTTAGATATTTGTGACCTGTGCTACAGGCAAAAAAAGCAAATTTTAGATTTTCACAAAAATGAGTTCATTAAGCCCTCGTCTAGCGATCCCAGTGCTCCAAATAGTAATTAAACATCTAAAAGTATCTTTATTTGTACGTTTTCTGAGTACCTTTTTTCCGCTCGCTTCTCGTGCTGCCTCTCATCTGAAGCGAACACATAAAGATGGCGCTCTATCCTGATACATATACACAAATATATTTAGCCTACTGTAAATCTGTGTATAAGTATTCATGCAAACATAATCTGTTATATCTTAAGTGAATGTCTGGGGAACTTTTGGGGAAAAACATAGGATGTGTAACATTATATTAGACCCGTGCATTACACTATGTCTTAATACAGGCCATCTGTCTCAGTGTTAATCAAACAATAAAAGAAAAGAGTGAATCACTCGCTGCTCGATTGAACTGCTTTTGTAGTTTTAATAATTTATTTTTAATGAACACCCTTAAGGGATTTTTACATTTTACTATTTGTTTTTCTTACTTGACTGCTTATGTTTGGATGTAAAATGAAAAAAGTAGGTAATACACTTGTTTATTATATTTGTTTATTTTTTGCATCATTTCTTATTTATAACAACAAAGATAAAATAAAAAATAGCTATATTGTGATTATTAATCTAGTAATGATTATTAAGAAAAGAAGTGGGGGGAAAAGATGCAACGCTGCAAGGTCATTTTGCTTTGGAACATTCAGAAAACTTTAAATCATTTTTCGTCCGATTCCAACAAATCATATATCATTTTGAAGGTTTTTAAATAGAGAATGTAAAAATAAAATTTGCTGATTGTGACTCATTTTGAAAGCACAGGTCACATTTACACTAAAAAACAAGACTGAAATACTAAGGAAGAAAATTTTTTCAGTGAAGTTAAAAGTCACTGTATGTACGAATTGCATTTTATATGTATTTTTGAATAAATTATTGGACCTGGACAAAAGAAAAACAGCCCAAATGACCAAACAGAATGCAAAATGGGTACTATAATGGCCAGGTCAGCCAAAAAAACTCAGTCAAGTATGGTCTTCAATGCATCTGATTGTGTTTGTCTTGTGTTGGGAATAGGACACTTGTCAGAGAAAGGGGAAATGGAGGGTGGCCAAGCTGAAAATGGGAAGATAGTTCACCTTTTAACAAGTCCAGGACTCCAAAGGAGAGTGTTAGAGAAGTCCTGATGTCTTGGCATAGAAAGCCTCTGGAAGAGGGCAACTGAAAAATCGCTCGGTACCAAAAGTTTGAATGGTTGTGAATCAAATCATCTCTGACCATCAAATGTGAATCAAATCATCTGTGGTCAATGACACGTGGAAAAAGATAATATCCATGTTTTGCAGTGTGTGGTTTAACAGTCAGGCAGAGCTTTCTCTTCACATGCACTCTCTCTCTCTCTACTGAAACTGAACTGGGAACTCGCAGCTTTTCTAATGTAGGTGTTCAAGGTCAGTGGAGATGTGTCCAAACAGACTCACGCCTGTAGTATGAATTCAGAAAGCTCTAATCCACACTTTCTGAGGTTTAGCTTCTTTTACACTACAGAGTCTGCGCATTCAACAGGAGGAGGTTTGATTTTTATTTTACCCTTTTAGGTTTCAAAGCAACAAATTCTTTTTACAAAAATGTTACTAGAATACTGAAAGAATCCGTTACGCTGCTTTTAACGCATGGAGCGTGTTTGCAGAGCAGCCTGACTAATGAAATGTTTATCTGTTTTCAAACCTCACAAATTTGAAGTACAAATTCATTTCCTTAAAAATTGCACCAAATGAACCCAAGGTCTTCTCATTACCGCTCTCTAACATTCAGTGTCATCTATGCAGAGAGTCAGAGGTTCTTTTATTATTTTACCCATCTCATTTCAAAGCTCTCGGCAAATAAAGAGGGCATGGTGAGAGGGAAAAACACTCACAGATAAAGAGCGAGAGAGAGAGCTGTGTGGGAGGAGAGTGGAGATGTCATCTTTCTCTGTTTCCTGGCAGGGAAGTAACCCCGCTAATAACCTCGGCCGCTCGCTGACACATCTGCTGTAGAAAAGCCAGGACTCTATCATGCTTCGGTGACACACTGACCATCGGCTTTCAGAAAATATATATTTAACATTTTTTGCCTCATCAATTCGGAATAGAATACTGAAACATGTTAATCAAAGCTTAGAGCGAAACAGCCACTGGGTAAAATCCTAATGATGCTGCAAAAACGTTTATGTGCACAGTTAGTGGGTCATTAGAATCAAAGCATTCCCAGTGGACGTTCAGTTTACATGCTCACATGACTCGTTATTATCATCATTTACATTTTTGTAATAGCATAAATAATATTTTGTTTTTCATTTTTAGTTTCTGTGCTTGAAATGCTTTTGTAAGCCGCCTTATGAATCCATCTTTACCCCCAGGAGTCAGCACTCCATGCATGCGTTCTGTCTGCTCTATTTTTAATTTTTGCTTTACGTATACATGCGTCAGATGAACATCTTTCCCACCGCATCATGTCCTGACGTTTTCCTTTCTTGAGTTTAGAAAATGGCCTGTCATTTTAAAAATAGTTCAAGTTTTGTTGCGCAGGGCATCAATGTCAGATTTACACACCAATGGTCCAATCAGAAGAGTGTGGGTGCGGGACACTCAAGTGCACTGAGAGTATACTGTAGCAACTGTGCATTCAGCTCAGGGTTCAGATACTGCATTTTTGGTGTGTTCAGAGCAGAAACTGAATTTTAAGTCCCAGCATCCTTTTCAAAAGGTATTTCCCTAATAAAAAAAATAAAAAGATGAAATAAAAGAATGCTTAATAACATGAACGCACGGATGTAGCTCTCAATGCATGATAACACATCATTACCAAAGCAGAGCCTTCCTGGTGCAGAATCCACCACTGCACACGTCAACTCTTTCCTTCATAATGTAAGAGCATAATGGAAAGCACACAGAACGTGTTTTTGCATTCCAGTGCATTGATTTTTAATTGTTTTTCTATTTAAACATGTGGAAAACAGACACCTTGTACATCTGAGATGCATCTTGTCATTCTCTGCTTTCATTTCCTTTCCGCTGTGCTGTGTCTCATGTATTAAATGCAAGAACGAGTTTCTTAATGTACTTACTAAATGTACTTATTTGTACTAATGTACAAAAAAGTTAATAAAATGGAGAACAATAAGAATTTTACTTAACCTATAAACTTTTTTCCCAACCTCAAATATACACTATATTCCCAAAAGTATTGGGACACCCCCTTCTAATGAACAGGTTTGACTACTTTAGTAATTTCTATGAGTATAAATCTTAATGTTAAAGCATATAACGATATTCTAGGAAATTGTGTGCTTCTAATATTATAGCAACAGTTTATAGCTAGCCTACCATCACCACTTGCATAAAATAAAATCTATACATATAAAACACTTCAAGCATATCACTGTGTTAGTTTAAATGTTTAACCCACATAAATGTGCGCTTTTAGACGCATATCCAATCGTTTGTGCGGAGAGTGGAAGCTAAAGCACGCTTTGCAGGACGTGGAGGCGCCAGCGCGATCACTTGCATTTTTTTTCTTAACAGCGGAAACAACTGAATATACACCATAATTTTTGCTCATAAAGGTGGTAATACATCATTTGGAACTGTAAAGAGTCTACTTTTATTTGTGTGCACTCACAATTTCAACAAAACGTTGTGCTTTTGTAAAATAAAGAATACAAACAGGATTTTCTGCCGTCTCGGTCTTGAACAGAAGCGCTACACAAAAATGAACCGAAACTCAGCGAATACTTGCCTCACAGACATAATAAATATATCTATAGAAAGCTGTAAATTACTACTTTAAAATGAAATAATTCAAATCAAAAACAAAACTCTTTCATTATGTAATGCATTTCTCTCTAAATTCAATGAGGAGATGGCAAGTCAGGATCGTCAACTTCATCTTTGTGACACTAACTCAGAAACAACTAGTTTATTAATAAGTAATTCAAATATCTCCTTACTATTTCCTGCCGACACATTCATGGTAATTACTTTTTTGGGGGTTTTGTGGCAAGCTTTAGCCTATTTCATGCATTTTAACGCGGATCACTTCCTGCTGCTGGTGCTGGCGGGACAATAAACACCGTGCGAGCCGGTCTTGACAGTCGCGGTAGCACGGTCTCGTGTTGTTTCCACCAGTGCGGCAATTTTTTTTTCCATCACCATAATTGATGGATGCCTCCAATATAAAAATAAGGAGAAGCCTAAAAACAGGCCCGACGCCTGGCCCGCGTCTGCGCTATGACGTGAAAATTGGCCTGAAGCTCGGCCATAAGTTGGGGCCCGTTAGGTTCGGGCTAAAATGCAGGGCTCTATCAAAATTCATCCTGTAAAACTATTTTGACAATGAGTTACAATGGAAATGGTACTTCAAATCCTTTTAGCAGCTCCTGTTTCATAATCAAACTTTTTCTAATCTTGACAAAACACATCGTCGGAAAGATTTCTCAAAGAGTCTCAAGGTTTCATAATTGGTGAAGTAATACTGTGACAGTAATTTATAAATTTGTGACAGGAAAATCTCTTTAAAAAATTCAGTGGAGTTTGGGTGTCACCATTTTTTGGTATATTTGTGATATTAACCTTAAATTTGAAACATAACTCAGATATATTACTTTGATTTTATAGCAAATTTAGAGTCCAAAATATTTTGTAATATATATTTTTATGTAAATCTTTTTTCTAGTACAGTACATTTTATTTACAGTAAACTTAAACGTCTATAACTTTTTAACACTTGCATTTTTTTGAAATACTTAATACAAATTAATCTGTGGATTGTCTTCTTTAAAAAGAGAGCAACCTTAGGTCTGTATTTCAAAGCATTCATGAATTACAACATTTACGTTTGGCTAGTGCATTCTCACGCCTATGTTTAAAAAAGGGGGTAACAGTTAAGAGGTTATGGTATTTACTTCTTTATTTTCAGTGTAATGCTGCTTAGTGTAACAACTTGTATTTGCCGTTTCATTCTCCTATCCACAGACAGTATTAAACCTTTTCTTTATAAATACTAAATTTAAAGTTTAGACAATAGACAAATTTCTATAAATAAGCTTCAAAAAAGTTGGTCTGTCAATGGCACTGACATTTTGTACAAAATAAAGCTTACTTACATGTAAGAAAAAGCTTATCGTACTTATATTTTCTTTTGCTGTGGCTGACTGCGTTGTTGTTGTTTTGGAAGTGAATAGAGTTCATGACAAGGGAGGTGTGAGAAATTGGAAATAGATGTCATGAAAATGTATTAGGGTTGACGGAAATGGATTTCGGTTCTGTTTTCTAAAACATTCTGCAAATTGTTCTGCTGTTTGTTGCGGTTTTCGTTCCTGGAGTCTCATGTCTTAATAATATCGCAATTATGGACAAATGGTGATGACAAGCCTGGTTGCTAAAACATGTCGCGAGACCGTGGTGTTCTGCTCCGTTCCATTGCACGCCGTCTAGCTGCTTAGCAGGAACACATCTTGTGTGTACCTTCCCCAAGACAGAAAATTATACACAAGGATGATCCAATACCAAACACAAACAAGCACTACAATATATGGGTGAACCTCATGAAAACATGTCCCAGTCATACTAAAAAAAGGAATAATATTTTGCACTACAACAATTAAGCAAATTTCTTCCCCATTTCTTTTTTTTTTTACTGTATTGCATCCAGACGACATTGCTTTTTAAAATTATTGATGATAATTCTGATTATCACAACATCAGCATAAAATGAAAAGCAGTAAAATAAAATAAATCATTGCTATATATAATAAATAGAGGTGTAACGGTACACAAACGCTTCGCCGTTTGAACTGAGGCATTTATACAGGGATCTGTCGCGCCACATCAAAGAGCGTCAAATTGTTTGAATTTTCTGAAAAAAATAATTTGGAAGATTAGATTTTGTTTCTTATCAAAAGTAACGACACAATGACGTTCCACTCGTGCAGTGACTAAAACAATGCTGTATTTGTCTGGTACACATGCATACCAAACCCGAAAATTTTCAGTACGAATATGTATATCGTTAAAACCCCTAATAATAAAGGAATAAGTTATGGGGGGAAAAGTGCTTCATTGTCAAGAAAATGCATAAAAAAAATCTTGCATAAAATTTTTTTTTTTTTTCTTTCGAAATTTGGGGTGAAAAAGAACCTGGACATGTTCTTAACTAGATTTACACACATGGAAACAAAAAAAACAATT
>JAFVLL020025777.1:0-32722 GCA_021397915.2 Tor tambroides | reverse complement strand
CGCTTGCGGGCGGCAAGTATAGAGGCCCAGCCGGGAGAACTCTCGCCGACATCTGATGGGAGATCAAGACTCACTGCATCAGACGGGTAAGCCTCGCCGGGCGGGTAGAGAGAAAAGGAAAGCCCGACTGGGAGAGCTCTCGCAGCATCCGATGGGAGATCGAGACTCAGGACATCGAATGGGTAAGCCTCGCCAGGCGGGGGGAAAAGATGTGAGGTTTGGTTGAGAGGGTTTGGACAGTGTTCGGCAGGCGGACGAGACCCGTGGTGACTGACGGCTGGGCCTCGCCGCCCATCGGACAGAAAGGTAGGGTGGGTGGCCGGGAGACTCTCGCCGACGTCCGACGGGAGATCAAGACTCGCTGTGTCGGACGGGTAAGTCTCGCCGACCATAGGATGAAAACGGTAAGTTAGTCTAGCTGGGAGGCTCTCACCGACGCCCGACGGGAGATCAAGACTCACTGTGTCGGACGGGTAAGCATCGCCAAGCGTGGGACTTGAAAAGGTAAGGTTGTCTGGCCGGGAGGCTCTCGCCGGCGTCCGTCGGGAGATCAAGACTCACTGTGACGGACAGGTAAGACAGAAAGGTAAAGTTGTGTGGTCAGGAGGCTCTTGCCGACATCCAACTGGTGATCGAGCTCACTCGCAGGATGGGCTAGCCTCGCTGGCCGTAGAATGGAAGAGGTAAGGTTATCCGGCCGGGAGGCTCTTGAGACATCCGACAGGAGATCAATACTCGCGTGTCGGATGGTTAAGCCTCACCGGTAGGTGGACTGAAAGGCCAAGGTTGCTTGACCGAACGGCTGTTGTAGCGTTCGACGGGGGTTCGATATTCGAGGCGCGAGCGGACGGAAAAGGTAAGTTTGTCTGGCTGGGAGGCTCTTGCCGACGTCCGACGGGAGATCAAGACTCACTGTGTCGGACGGGTAAGCCTCGCCGAGCGTGGGACTTGAAAAGGTAAGGTTGTCTGGCCGGGAGTGCTCTCGCCGGCGTCCGTCAGGAGATCGGGGCTCACTGAGTCGGACAGGTAAGACAGAAAGGTAAAGTTGTGTGGTCGAGAGGCCTCGCCGACATCCGTCTGGAGACGGACACTCGCAGCATGGATGGGTAAGTCTCGCCGGCCGCAGGATGGAAAAGGTAAGTTTGACTGGCTGGGAGGCTCTCGCTGCATCCGACAGGAGATCAATACTCGCTGCATCGGATGGGTAAGCCTCGCCGGTAGGCAGACTGGAAAGCCAAGATTGCTTGAGCGAACGGCTGCTGTAGCGTTCGATGGGAGTTCAGTACTCGCGGCATCGGACGGATAAGCTTCGCTGGTAGTTGGACGGAAAAGGCAAGGTTTGCTCAACCGGGAGCCTCTCGCAGCATCCGATGGGAGTTCAATACTCACTGCATCGGATAGTTAAGCCTCGCCGTAGACGGACTGAAAGGCCAAGATTTGCTTGACCGGAGGCTGTTGTAGCGTTTGACGGGAGTTCAATACTCGCGGCATCGGACAGATAAGCTTTGCTGGTAGTCGGACGGAAAAGGCAAGGTTTGCTTGACCGGGAGGCTCTCGCAGCATCCGACGGGAGTTCAATCCTCATGGCACGGCCGGGTAAGCATCACCGGTAGTTGAAAGGAAACATTCACTCAGCCAGGAAGGCTCACGTAGCATCTGACGGGGGTTCCGCACTTGCGGCATCGGATGTGTAAGCTTCGCTGGTAGTCGGACGGAAAAGCAAGTTTTGCTCGACCGGGAAGCTCTCGCAGCATCCGACAAGAGTTCAGTACTCACAGCGTCGGATGGGTGAGCCTCACCGGTAGTCGACAGAGAAACGTATTTGCTCCACCGGGAGCGCTCTTGCAGCATCTGACAGTGAGTTCAATACTCAGAATAATTTGAGTCGTCTAAAAGGGTAGATGCTATGAGGATTACTAGCTTAATTGTAAGACAAATCCAATAAGCTGCTTCTGATAACGCGTCCGAAAATCTTGGTGGTGCTTGCGTCCGAAAGTTAAACGTATGAAAAAGTAGAATTTCCTGTGCTAGCATACCCCAAATAAGTGCTATGAATCTGGATGGATAGGCATGGCTTTGGAAGCTGAGGTGATGTCGACTTTTGCCAGCCAGGTGCTAAGGCCTATGATTTTATCATATGGATTGCATGATCAATGTCCTACTATTGGGAGAGAATTCGTCGAGAGGAATCGAGGTGTTTATGCTTGAAACGGGGAGTTATGCAGAGCTGACAGATCGATTAGAAGGCGTTTCTTACCCCAGAATTTTCTTAGCAGCCACTCCAATGGACTAATGCTGAGAAGGCGGTCATCGAAAGGGCTGATCATGAACCCTCGTTTAATTTGTGCCGCCCATAGGGGAAAAGCTGAACAGATTATTTCAGTGAAACGGCTGAACGTAATGAAGAACTCAGAAAAATGGCAACTTTTGATATCCATATTCAATGATTTACGATTGTTGCAGCATTTCTGTCGTAAAGAAATGGCCAAATATTAAAGATTAAGTGGACATTTGAATTAAATGTTTAGCCGAACCAGGATTAGATCGCACGGTGACATGTAGACGATTGTCGGGCCATTGGAGCCCTCTGTAGGCTTTTGATGTAATGCATATGTACATTATATTGTTTAATACATTATATTAAGTTTGTTCAACAGAACCATATGTACTTTTGATACTTTATTCAAAACGATTATTATGGCCTATTGTGGCCTGCAATGCATCTGTTACCCAATTACTCGTTAGTGACGGCCTTAGATGAGGGGTCTATGTCCGCACCTGCCAGGATCTGTGCTCGGATGTTGTAAGCCACTAGCATTAGAAGGTCATTCATACATGAAACAGCTGAGATTTCTCTAATAGTACTATTAAGCTGAATGTATTTTGCATACACAATAGCCAGTTTTATATATTTATCAATAAATCATTTTTGCAGCTTCATACATTATAACTGAATATTGCTAGTTCCACAGCAAGCCATATTTTAGTCATGTTCATACTTTTTAAGTGAAAGTGAAAGTGAAAGTGAAATGTGGCCAAGTATGGTGACCCATACTCGGAATTTGTGCTCTGCATTTAACCCATCCAAGTGCACACACACAGTAGTGAACACACACACACACACACACACACACACACACACACGTTCGTTTTTGTGAAAAGTGGGGACATCCCATAGGCGTAATGGTTTTTATACTGTACAAACTGTATGTGCTATTGCCCTAGACCAACCCTACACCTAAACCTGCCCCTTACAGGAAACTTTGTGCATTTTTAGATTTTCAGTACACTCCATTCTGTGTGATTTATAAGCGTTTTGAAAAGTGGGGACATGGGGTAATGTCCTGAAAAGTCACCTTCTCCTTGTAATACCTATGTCATACCTTTGTCATTATACAAATCTATGTCCTGACTTTTCACAAAAACGCGCGCATATTCACACACACACACACACACACACACACACACACCCGGAGCAGTGAGCAGCCAATGCTGCAGCGCCCGGGGAGCAGTTGGGGGTTCGGTGCCTTGCTCAAGGGTCTCACCTCAGTCGTGGTATTGAGGGTGGAGAGAGCGCTGGACATTCACTGCCCCCACCTACAATCCCTGCTGGACCTGGGGTTACAAGTCCGACTCTCTAACCATTAGGCCACGACTGCCCCCACTTTATTAACTGAATAAAGTTAATTATTTTCACAATGAAAATATGTATTACTGATTCTAAGCAATTTCAATAAATGCATTTTGAAAATATGCTTTGAAGGAGTGGAATCCTGGAGCTATTGCGACCTTCATAAAATATATATTTGTTTTTCTTCTTGAAACAGTGAAAAATTATTATGCATGTTAGAAAATAAGTTGAATATGGCTTTTATTCTACTTTTTACTCTCTAAGAAGCTGCTCTCATTGTGTGCGTGTAGTGAACCATATTTGTTAAGATTCAGGGCAGAGCCAGGCAACCTTAAAGTACAGATAAGTGTTCTCTGTGTATGTGTGCAAGTGTTTGTCATCGCAGCAAGATTCAGAGACAGCCCTAGGAGGAAACCATCATTTGCCATCACCCTGATGTCCAGGGTATCAGATATACGTCTCTGGAGAGACCTATTGCATCTGACCTCTGATCACTTGTCACCAAAATAATCACTAGAAGATATACTCCAAGTTTTTACGTCCATATGTAGAGATTTTCTAAGTTTATGTATTGACGTAATTAGTGACCTCTGTTAGAGTATAACTACTGGTGTCTTGAACATGTACACAGAGCGGCCTACGAGCTTCATTGACTGTGTTGAAGCTGCTGCTGCTGAAACTGCAAACTATTTTCTTCAGTAAATTTTTCTTCAATTGATTGCATCTCTGACTCCTGGTCTTCCTTCATCACACTTGGTCCTTTGGGTTTTAACTGTAAATTCCCCTACAGCTTATTTAATAGATGCAAAGAGTTAATAAATAAACTATGGCGTTATTTTTTTGAGTGCAGAAATCTTAACTTTTTGATTTACATGTAACAGAAAAATATGATTTGCATGAAGTTTATTAGTTTATGTTAAAACTATAATCCAAATAGATTGAAATTTTATATTCTATTCAAATACATAAATCTTAAATTCTTACATAAATCCTAAATATTTTTGAAAGTACTTCTTTCAGCAGGCACTCAGCACCTCTGGTTACATATATTTATACCTGCTCACTGTAAATTATGTAAAAATGACTGAGAAATAATATTTAAATATGGGAACTTAGGGATCACAAAATCATATTTCTACAATTACTTTTACAAGTACAGTACAAAAAAAGTTATTATTTGTTTTTGTAACTGACTGATAAAATCAAAACACAGGTGAGACGTGTGGGAGTCAACAAATGGGTCAGATCTGGATAAAAAGAAAAACAAGAAAAGAAGAAATTTCCCAAATAAAATTAATACATGAACTGCTGTAAATAAAGTATAAATAAGAAATATTTAAAATATATAGAGACCTAAACTAGAATGGTGAAATTACCTTTTTTTTTTTCTTCTTTTTTACATTATGACTTCTGGTGACTTTAATAACCATTCATGTTTGTTCATCTTTAATTTTTTTAAAACAAAAATATACAACTTGTCATTTACTGTATTTAACATAATCTGTTCATATGGACTACTACACTGTAAAAAAAACAACCTATAGATTCTACTCAATAAAATTGAGGTAAGAATTTGCACTCAGTTTGTAAGAATAGATTCTATCTTATATATTTGGGTAAAGAATACCTAAATTTAACAGCTGACAAACTAAAAAAAAATAGGTAAAGTCTACCTAATATTTTTCAATACACAACTAATTACCTATAAAAGTTGAGTAATATTAACCCTATTTTTAGCAGGCAACAGTTTATCTACTAAATTATTATTCGTAATAATTAGCCAATATGAATAATTACACATTATTAATTCAGGAAAGGTTAAATTTACCTAAAAATGGTCAGACACAGGATTTTGCATCAGTTACTTTTTATTGGCCACATAACAAACATTTCTTCTTTAAAAATTTAAAATGAATTAATGTACGTACAAAAGAACCCTCTTACAATCAATTTCAAGTGAAATACAACTTCATACACTCATTTTACATAAAACCTCTTAAATGCTTCCCATTAAAAAATAAACCAATGTCTTCATGCATGTCAGAATAGGCACTAAAAACAACATTCTTAAATTCTGTCTCACTTATTTTTTCCATTTCAAACAATAAGAAACTGTAAGTTTGTGTAATTTGTGACTACAATGGTTACAACACTAGAGGCTGGGTCCTCCTCAGCTGTGAGATCATGCTTCACCAACATCTTCCTTATTTGGTTTGTGTGGCCCTAAAGTTCATCCTCCTGTTGGAAAGAAAAACAAGAAGCATATAATTTTTTTTTAAAAAAACATTTGTTTAAGCATATTAACATGTTCCAATAAAGTTTTTTTTTTTTTTTTGGTGATTTTACATTGCTAGCATGATGGCATTCAAAAGTTATGTCAATGTGTGTTTTTTATAAAAGTTGGCCATGATATACTCCAATAAAAAAACTGTACTAAACCCCTATAATGTCAAGCACAATTAATCCTCACACTTGTAATTCTTAAAGGGTTAGTTTGCCTGAAAATGAACATTGTTATCATTTACTCACCCTCATGTTGTTTCCAAAATCAGAACACTTTTGTTCATTTTCAAAACACAAATTAAAATATTTATATAATATTATATTTATAAATAATAAATAAAAAGAGATCCACTGTCCCTCCACTCAAAGTCTATCACTCAAAACTGACGTTTAAAAAAAATCATAAAGATCCATGTAAAAATAAATCCATGTGAATAGAGTAGTTTAATCCAATTTACGTATATGATGACCTCGATATACTTGATATGATTTAATTCGGCTTTTATTCACATTTAAACATTTATATAAACAGCATCCAGTTTTGGAAGCTTAAGCATGCTTGCCTTACTAGAACCTAGAGGTTCATTGTCATGTCACGCAGCATGTTTGAGCTTCCGCAAGAACCAGTGAGATTTGTTCTCATGCATCAAGCAAGTATGCTTGAGCTTCTGTTCGCTGATTACTGTAAATATGTGAATAAAAGCATAAAATTAAATCTGTTATCATATAAAGCGATTGTGTCTCTTCAAAAGACTTGGATTAAACTGCTCAATTCATTAGTATTTTTATGATCTCTTCATGAACTTCTTGAATGAATAGACTTTCATTAGAGGGACAGAAAACACTATTTTCATTAAAATATATACATTTTTTGTAAGTTTCCTACTGTAAATATATCAAAACATAATTTTTGATTAGTAATATGTATTGCTAAGAACTTCATTTGGACAATTTTAAAGGCAATTTTCTCAGTATTTAGATTTTTTTGCACCCTCAGATTCCAGATATTCAAATAGTTGTATCTCGGCCAAATATTATCCTATCCTAACAAACCACACATCAATGGAAAGCTTATTTATTCAGATGATGTATAAATCTCAATTTTGAAAATCTCAAAATTGACACTTATGACTGGTTTTGTGGTCCAGGGTCACATTTGTGTATTGAAGACTAACCAAAACTTTATGGGTTTTGAACAACATGACACTGAGTAAATGAGGACAGAATTTTCACTTTTGGGTGAATTATCCCTAAAATTTACTGCCTAACAAAATAAACATATATGCATGTTTTAAACTGGATTGGTTGGTATTGGATTGGTTGATCAGCTGAATCACAGTGATTGATACTGGAAATTAAACAATGGCATCAGGGCAACTTGTTTAATAACATACCTGACAGTCTTGAAAGAGCTTTTCTTGGTCTTCCCCAAGATTCTCCATGAGGGTACAGACAACTGTATCCTTTTTTCTTCATTAATCAGGAACTGTAAAGAGATGGAAATTTTGGGTTCCCCTCGGTCGGTAGAAAGGGGAACCCCCCCCCCCCCCCCCCCAATCGTCGGGCCCTTAGAATCGTCCTAACCTAAAAGTAGTGTGCAAATAGCCATTACATCCTTTTATAAAAATAAATCCTGCTGTAATACTGCTTGCATTGCTCAATTTTTACACAAGATTTGTGGTTCGTCAACAAGCTCATGAGAAAATTATTATACTACATGAATTAACAGTGTCATGTATAGACTCATACAGACTAGCATGAGTGTCCAGCTTCTCACCAGCTTCTACAGTTCAGATGTTGAAACCAAAATAGATTTCAGTGCCATGAAGCAATTTGCTAAAAGAAAGAACAGGAACTGCTAATAGAATGATTCTGATTTCACATCCATCAGTCTAAACTGGGTTCAGAGATGATCACTTCTGTATATGTGGGGTGAACAAGCATGGGCAAACTAACCATGTTTATAGGCAATGTGTGCATTTGCCATCTGAGACGTGTAAAGAACAGCTATAAATGTTACTTAGTGGAACAGAAATCAGTTATTTTTTATTTTGGGTGATTGCTGCTCGTTTTCTTAATAAAATCTCTGTACTTTGGTTCAGTACATCACCTTTTCTTAGTTTGTTACAGATATTTTGCTCAATAAGGTTGACAAAGTAGGCATGTGTACAGCAGGAAAGATAAGCATGCATATTATGAAATTACTTAACATTTTTGTTCGTTAGTCAATGCACATGTACACCAATGCACACCAATGCAGGATTAGACACTTGAAAAATCACAGTACATAAACATGTGACACACTTCTCCATTACACACTACAACAGTGTCATTGAAATGCAGCTGTATCGTGAGGATTGTGACTAAACAGTCAGTTGGTCAGATGAGAGGAATTTAAAAACTACACGAAGGATTGTCCGGAGAAAATGGCTGATAAGTGCTATATGTGTTTGCCGGGACTGATATTTCTCTGTCCACTTCTCACAGGTAAAGAAATCTGTAATGTAATATATATATAATACTGTATATAGCTATATATATATATATACTGTATATATATATATATATATATATTCAGCAAAATATCTGTAACAAACTAAGGAAAGGTGATATGCTGAACCAAAGTACAGAGATTTTATTAAGAAAATGAGCAGCAATCACCCAAAATAAAAATAACTGGGTAAATATAGGACAGAACACATTTGGGGTTAATTTTACCCAGCAAATTGGGTTATTTATTTAACCCTGTCACATGTGCGTTCCTGTTTAGTTCTGTTTTGCCCTTATTTGGTAGTTCCTGTTTTCATTTATATATATATATATATATATAAATCTGTATAATCTGTATAATGTGAACAACTATTTATTTAAAACAATAATAATAATAATTTTTATTTTTATTTGAACATTTATTCCTGCTGACATTCATGTTGTGATCTCACGTGCTGTTTGGCACATGCAGTTTTATTATAGAATGTACTAACAAATGTGTATGTTCTATTCTCACTCTCAGATGTCTGAAGCAATTCTTTCATGTTGAGGGGATAATTCACTCAAAAATAAAATTCTTGTCATCATTTACTCACCCTCATGATGTTTCAAACCTGCAAGACTTGAAAGAATTTAAATTCTTGATGATCAATACATTCTTGAAGGTCAATATATAAGTAGTAAAATCTGATCAGTCGTATTGCTGTGCTGTGTTTCAGGTATGAATGGAGCAGAAGTGACTCATGTGTTCTGCAGTTCTGGTAAAAGTGTCCATCTGCCCTGTAAAAATGCTTTTTCTGACACATCACACTGCACATCAACTACATGGTTGTATAGCAAACATTCAGGGGCAGTTGAACTGATTATTTTAGGTATAAAGAGGAATGACATAGAGAGACATGAGAGACTGAGTCTGGGCTCTGACTGCTCTCTGAACATC
Source organism: Tor tambroides (assembly GCA_021397915.2). Classification (NCBI taxonomy): domain Eukaryota; kingdom Metazoa; phylum Chordata; class Actinopteri; order Cypriniformes; family Cyprinidae; genus Tor; species Tor tambroides. The sequence goes on along the minus strand of JAFVLL020025777.1, from coordinate 23,378 downwards.
AAAAAAGTCACAAAAGAAGATTATGGATCTTACACCTGCCGACAATATGTGAATGAACAACAACAAGGACCTGATGCATCTGTTTATCTGCATGGTCTTCGTGGTCAGTATTTCTGTAAAATATATGATAATATATTAAAACTTGCACATGTAATAAAAAAAAAAAGATTGTTGTGAAGATTATAATTTTTTCAGTCTTTTTTTCAGTCTCTCCACCATCTACCCAGACTGAAATCAGACCAGGCATCTCTGTGACTCTCTTCTGTCAGTTGGATATATTTCAATTCTCTTGTGATACTTTGGTCCGTACTGAGGGAGTTCAGCTGATCTGGGTGAATCAGGCTGGTGTGAATCTGCAGACAGACTCCAGATATCAGATATCATTCTCCTCAGGACAGTGTATCAGCACTCTGACTACAACACTCCTGAATGAAGATCACAACAGAAAGTGGAGATGTCAGGTTACTCAGAGAAATAAAGTGAAGACTTCGATCACATATACTGTCAAGTATCTAAGTAAACAGTTATTATCTATAATATCATCATCAAGAATTAAAATATGATTAGATTCTACAGTGTGACGCATCAGAAAATTAATCTTTTACAGCTCCATTCGAGACAAAGACAGTGACTCCTGTCATCAGCTCAAAGACAACCTTTACTATCAATACACCAGTAACTTCCACACAACCAGGTACATAATTAGCTCTTGAATGTTTATTACTTAATGTACTGTATTTAAATATGTTTGTATATTTGTGACCCTGGACCACAAAATCAGTCTTAAGTGTCAATTTTTCAAAATTGAGATTTATACATCATCTGAATAAATAAGCTTTCCATTGATGTGTGGTTTGTTAGGATCAGACAATATTTGGCCGAGATACAACTATTTGAAAATCTGGAATCTGAGGGTGCAAAAAAATCAAAATATTGAGAAAATCGCCTTTAAAGTTGCCCAAATGAAGTTCTTAGCAATGCATATTTCTAATCAAAAATTAAGTTTTGATACATTTATGGTAAGAAATTTACAAAATATTTTCATGGAACATGATCTTTACTTAATGTCCTAATGATTTTTGGCATAAAAGAAAAATCAATAATTTTGACCCATACAATGAATTTTTGGCTATTGCTACAAATAGTACCAGTGACTTAAGATTGGTTTTGTGGTCCAGGGTCACATTTATGTATGTCTTTCTCATTTGAATGGATTCCAGTAGTTCCAGTTTGGACATAGAATTCAATAACTTGATGTTGTTCATGCACTGAAGTCTTATTTTTGTATCTCCACAATATGGCTCATCTAAACCAAAAGCATCAACTACATTGATCCTAACTACCACAAAAAACTCTGAGAAGCAAACTAGACCTACACCAACACCTCAAGATGAAATAGGTATAAACGTCATTATCATTCCAGTGAGTTTTTAAAGAATCGCTATGTAAATATACAACTCATTTTGCTTTGGAGATGTTACAGTATGACTTTTTTTTTGTCACTACATCATTCACTTGTACATTACCAAAAAGTAATCAACATGAAACTACTGTGTGAAAAGTTAGTCTTTAATCATATTTCATTCCAAAGCAATCATACCTGTGTTATGGGTATTTAGTAATCATGCAAGGTATACTCAATTATTAAGTGTGTAGATGGCTTTCACCATCTACCATTTTCAGCATCTGTATCCGTCTCTCTATATTGTCTCTCCCTCAGTGATTGGGATTGTTGTTGCTGCTGCATTAGCTGTTCTTCTTCCTGCTGTTATTGTTTGGGTGATTTGTAAAAAAAGCACTGGTGAGTTTTTAAATTTAACTCAGATTTTATGACAACAGACAAAAAGTCCAAAACATCCAAAGTATTTACAGACAAACACATCAGTTTTTTTCATATGAATTTTAATTTGTAAATATGTGATGATAAACATGTTTAAGTACTTGGCTTGAACTATAATTTTCATATAGTGCCATTTTGAAATGATTTGAAACTTCCTGTCATAAGTTGAGAGAAAACAATGAATTAAAGGAATAGTCCACCCGAAAATTAACATTGATCATCATTTACTAACCGTAATGTTGTTCCAAACCTATATGACTTTCTTTCTTCTCAGGAACATAAAAGAAGATATTTTGAGAAATGTTTGGTTACACATTATTTCTATACCCCACTTTAGACACTTTAGACATTCTACTAACAATAACTTTTACTACATGTCAGCTAACTCTTATTAGAGTATTACCTGAGATGTTGAAATGTAGTTGCAAAGTTATAGAATGTCTAAAGTGGACTGTGTGTATTTTTGTCCATACAGAGGAAGTCAATGGTAACCAAAACTATTCTTCTTTTGTGTTCTAGAAGAACAAAAGTCATACGTGTTTAAAATAACATAAGGGTAAGTAGATGATGACAGAATTTTGGACTGAACTAAGACAAACATAACAGTGTTGCCAACTGCTTTCAATTGAAAGTAGCTAAAACTGGTAGCTAAAAGTCACTAGATGACATCATAATGGCAAATTCACTGATCTCTATAAAGATGAATATAGATCAGTGGGCAAGATGAGAACTTAGATAAGGTTTGTCCAAGAAGTTGCTGTATTTTCTCTAAACTTTTGAAAAAGTCTCAAAAGGGGTGGGGAAGTCGCTAAATCTAGCTACAAAATTGCTAAACTGGCAACACTGAAACATAATTCTAGAATTCTATCATGTCTAGAATTCTAGTAAGTCAATAGTCAATTTGCATTAATGTCATACTGTGTGTTTTACTTTTTTGTTTTTATCATAAATATTCCTATTTCATGAGGCACCATTATTTTTCAGATAAAAGAAGAGGGACTAATGACTCTGTGGTAAGTATCATAATGGTAAAGTCCCTGTTATATGTGGACTGTTTTTATTTTCATTAGATTTAAGCATCAGCTAAATGTCAAGTCAGTCATATTTGTACTGTTTCTTGTCTAAAGTTCACAAATATGAATAAATATGGTGGAACCAATGATACAATCAACATTTCCATTCATTCTACTCCCAGCACTAATGTAAGTAAACAATATGATTAATCTTCAAGTTCAAAGCTTGTGTATAACTGATAGCTACTGTAGTCTATATTCTCTGTAATGTACATTATATCATTTATTACATGGCTACTCACCAATACCAACATTACATTATGGGCCTACAAAATTGGACTAGTAACAAGATAAACACTGTAACGGTTAATCTTAAATTCTCTAAGGTGATTTTCACTACCAGAAATAAGTGAGACACAAGATGGTGCAGTTGTGTTTGTGATTTTGCTATTGCTTTTATACAACAGTTGGACAGAACAAATATGTAAATATCAAAGAAAATCTGGAGTGTCCTGTAACCTCCTTATATGTGAAAATGCTTTTTTAGATTACTGATTTAGGATATGTAGTTGCTAATTCAATATATGTGTCCATTAGTCCGTAATCTAGAGGTCACAATGAATTCAACATGGATAAAATGAGTCTGTGAGGGATAGACTTATAGCCTTTACAATGGCATGAACTTAATAAAGGACATAGATCACATAATTTTCACAACTTTTTTATGGAGTTTTTGCCTATACTGAAAGTTTTTTCAGCAAGATGTTTTGTCAGCTGAGCAATCGGCATGTCATTAAACAACAGTACAATCCATTGAACGTATAGGCTACATCTATCCCTCAAAGCCCCGCTTTCATTCCTGTCAAAAATTAAATATGGCACCACCCTAAGGTCTATTCTCTGTTACTAATTTGAAAATGTCACTAGAAACATCTTGGGCTTTTCTGTAGAGTTATTAAAAAGGAGACAGCACTATTGCATAACATTGTCTTTATACAACAGTTCAGTATTAAGCAACTTACATTTCAGCCCCAATATTTCCAGCAACTTTGTATTTCATCAAGTCACAACAGAATGGTACACCGAGCAGCAGTAGTGTTTCGTTCTTCAATCAATCAGCACCTGCAGATAAAATAATTAGCCTACTTTACAAAGTAGGCCTTTTTTTTTTCTTTCTTTACTTGGTTCAATTTTTGCATTGTTATTTAGGAGCAGAAAGATGATGTGACTTATACTGAGGTTGCCATATACAGCAAAATCCAAGCCAAAAAGAACAAGGTGAGTAAACACTCCTTTGTTCTTCCATCTACCTTCTCTCAACATGTTATCTTGCACACCAAATCAGTTTTTTCTTATATGTGGTTCTTTTGTTTCTTGAGGTTCTAACATCATGCTTTAATAAATGTGAGTTAAAATTTACACCTTGTTTGACAGTATCTGTGATGTTCGTTCAGGTTAATGATGATAAAGTGACTTATGCTGCCATCAGAGGAGCAACAGCTGGACCTCAGGATAACTGCAATCAACTTTATGCTGCTGTGAACAAGAAACATCGCAAATAACTCAAACAGTCATTAATTATACAAAGACCTCATAATATCATTAGAGAAATGTGAAAATATAACTGACGTTGTAAATCTTTTACATGTTTACAAACAAACCCAAGTGTTGATCAGATTTAGTTGTAGGACTTTGTTCAGTTTGGGATGCTTATTTCAGAGTAACTGCTTGTTTATCAAATGAACAGTTTTAATCTTTGATCATTTCAATGAAAATTACTATTTTCTCTGACTATGCAACAGTTCATTCTCTAGTAACGATTTGTAACAGTTATAATATTTTACATTCAACGTCCTCTTTTGTGACAAATGCAGAGATGCTTGAAAGTGTTCTGCTTGGCAGAGCTGTAGAGGAACTGTTAGACCACAGTTTAAAGAATATACCATGCATTGTGATGTCAAATTCTGCACTGTCAGCTGAAAATATGACATACGATTGCATTGTCTGTACCAGTCCACAAAGTTTTCATCACTTCAAGTGTTAGATTCAATTCAGTCCTGTGAAACATTTGATATATAAAAAAAATGTTAGTTGAACAGATGTTTGAAATTCTGTTCTGCACATAAAGTTGAGAGAACTGTAAAGCTGATGTGTGAAGAAATCGTGTTATTATGGATAACAAATAACGTTTTTGTGATTTCATGTAAATGCAGTACATGGCTAGTTAAAAATTGTTCTCTGTAAAATCGATGTCTGGTGCAGTTTTGTTGGTTTCCTGTGACTCAACAAGTAGATGTCTCTAAATTTTGAAATTACTAAACCTGAATGTCCAAATAAATAAGATACCAATGCAATGATTCATTATAATCAGATAACAAAACAAGAACAGACAGCTGATGTGTCATTGGGATATTGACATGTCATTCATTCTTGAAGGAGATGTTCATTAACTCACTGAATATTCCTGAAATGCATTTACAGAAAAAAAAAAAGATCATCAAATGGGTTTCTACATTTAAATGTAAAGACTGAGAAACAACAGCATAAGCATGATTTCTGTATATAGTTAAAATTTTGTCATGTATTTATTTTTATTAGTTCATTAATTTGATATTGAGTCTGTTAATTACAACTGATTTATTAAGCAAGTATGACACAAGTATGACACAACTGCAAACATTTTTACTTTGCCTAATTCTGTTCTCACCATCAGCCAGTGAGTTTGTGTCCATGTGGTGAATTCTAGAAAGAGTATCTGAAAATAAAAAAAATGATGAAAGTTACTTAAATATTGATTTGTTCTATTAAATAAACATTATTACAATGAAATCCCTTTGTGTATATCTTTTAGGAAAAGCTTGTATAACAAATGTAAGAACTAAGTGAAGTTATATAAATTTTCCTGGTATTTTTCTCTGACTATAGTGATAGTGGAAACTGAAGAATGGACAGTACTCACTCTACTCACATTATTTGTTTTTACTTGTTTTCTGATGGAATCCCAGAATACATCACTTATGTCAGCACCTAATCATTAACAGACACATGAATAAGATATGGTACATGTGGAAGACATCTGTCATCTTGTAATTATTCTTTACATTATAAAGATACTTAATGGCCTTCATAAATTGATATTACCAATTAGAAAACAAATAAGAAATATGTTTACAATAGAATTAACAACCTCTTCTTTGTTATCTGAAAAAATGTCATGTAACAAAAATATAAAACATGCAAAAAATAGCTTAACCATATATGTATAGATCAGCTATTAGCTATTGTTTCTTATCAATTTCTTTTTTTTAATATCAGTCACTTTTATTCCTATCATGATTTGATTTTTTTAAAAGGTAATTTTGTATAATACATTTCATTTAGCCTCTTTTATTTCATCATGTAAGAATATCAAATCAGATTGAAGATTTCTGATGTTTGTACATCACTGAAATCTCTTCACAGCAATTCTACAACCTGAAAGTGTTGTGTATGTTTAAAGTTATGAATAATTTGCTGTTTCTTCTTTTGAATGAATCACAGTGCAATGTCCATCAATAAATGAGAGACGACAGAAAGATACATTCAGCTCTTATGTTTACACCACTTTGTTATGTATATAATACTAGCTTTTTAGTGTGCTTGAGACTAAATCTTTAAAGAAACATTAAAATTATGCACAATTACCCTAATAAAGTATGCCAATATGTATATAGTCAATGTTCTAATGAGAACTTATACAATGATAAATAATGCTAATTAAATAATACTTAAATTAATAGAGTTTCTGGTATTATGAGGGTCTACTAAAACTGATTAATGATGAGATATTGTTCCCACCTGAATACTTGATAGTATGTGGCTGAAGTCTTCAGTTCATTTCTCTGGGTAACCTGACATCTCCACTCTCTGTTGTGATCTTCATTCAGGAGTGTTGTAGTCAGAGTGCTGATACACTGTCCTGAGGAGAATATCATCTGATATCTGGAGTCTGGAGTCAGATTCATTGTTCATATGAGTACAACTGACAGGAGAGAGTCACAAAGCTGCCTGGTCTTATCTTAGTCTGTGAGGATGATGAAGAGACTGAAACAGAAGGTAAGACAGAAATCACATAACAGACTTCACTCTTTTTGCATTTGTAAAAATCAGTTTACATTATCCTATACAATTACCTTGAAGAACATGCAGATGAACATGTGCATCAGTTCCTTGTTGGTCTCCATTCACATACTGCTGGCAGGTGTAACATCCATAACCTTCTTATGTCTTTCTTTTTCCATCCAGCAATCAGTTCAGCTGAATGTCTGCTATCCATGTAGTTGAAGTGCAGTCAGAAAAAGCATTATTACAGGGCAGACATTTTCACCAAAAATGCAGAACACACAAGTGTGATCCACTCCACTGCTACCTGAAAAACACAGAAGATTTGCTATGTCATCATATTCTATATATTAATAAACAAAACATTATTTTATAAGTATTTTCCAGATGTCTTATAGTGCATACAGAAATATGTTACCTGTGAAAAGTAAACAGAGAATGATCAGTCAGGTACATGTGGCACTTATTCACTGTTTTCTGTTTCTGTCAGTCTTCCCTTCTATTTAACAACATCAGCTCCTCCTCAGCTTGTAACTCCCCAGGTTCAGACAGACTCTTTTATTTAGAGATCATGAAATTAAAATGGTCTGGTCTTGACATGTCCATGTAATGTGTGCTACTTGAAGAGGTGGACAGGTTCATGAGGTAACTGGTTAATTATACAGGGTGAATTAACAGTGTGTACAATTGACAGCTAAACAGCACCAGCTTCCTGAAGGTAAATATTATTTCATTATGGAGCTTGCACACTTCAATTAGTAAATGAAAAACCTCCAGCGATAACTTCAATTCACATGTAGACTCATAAAGACTAGAATGAGGGTCCAGATCCTCACCAGCTTTTAGAGGTGAGATGTTGAGACCAATATAGAACTTAATGGTATAAAGCAACTTGCTAAAAGAAAGAAGAGGAACTGCTAATAGAATGATTCAATCTAAACTGAGTTCACAGATCATCACTTCTATATATGTCGATTGAACCAGTGCGGGCAAACTAACACAGATTCTCACACTGGTTTTTACACAGAACAGTCACATGATTTGAAACAGTTCTGAGAACTCTCTGAAAAACATTTAACATTATGTATTATGCAAAATGTTAGGCTTACTGTGTTATATTACTGACATAGCACAGTAAGTGTAAGATGTTGCATAACACGCAACCTCAACAATTAGAACTGCAAACCTGCGGCCATAATCAGAAATAAATTATAAAATGAATAGCACCTTTAAAACAATGATCCCAAACTACTTTATAAGGTGCATATATATATAAATCCACTCATGAATGTACAATATGAGAACAAATGAGAAACACACAAGAAATGAAAGGTAATTTTAAAAAAAAATGTAAACGAATCACTAACATTGCAAAGTAAACAGAAGATAGTTTTTACACAATCTTGGGAACTGAACACAAGAAACTACCAGGATACATCTGAAAATTCAGAGATAATATATGTATTCATTTAATTCTTATGATTGCAGATTTTATTTTGCATTGTTTAATGCAACCGATAAACCTTATAACCAGCATTACTGTGAACTGACCCAGACAATGAGATGCTGATTTTGAATGAATTTTATTTATATTCTTTATAAAAAAAAAAAATTCTCTCTGCTACATGTGGTTGAAACTTTTTTACAGCATTTTCCTTTAGTATTAGGTTTGTACATATTCACAGTACATTCAACAAATATTTAATATTTATTAATATTAATTTAAGTTCTGTTCTTTAACATACAATGAATCTCATAAATGCATAAATCTCTGTAGATGCGAAAAACTGTTTACCCTCTCATAATGAGGTCATGCAATGATTTGCACAATTAACAGCTGTTTGCTTTAATGTTTATTTGTAGAGGGGGTTGTTGTTGTTCACAGAGGCATAAAGTCCATCCTGAGGTGCATATTCTGTTCCTCTGATGGCAGCGTAAGTCACTGTATCATTAGAATGATTCTGAAAGAACATCACAGATTTTGTCAGTCCATGTGTACGTTTCAACCCACAGCTACTTTATGTTGTTAGAGCTTCATTTATCTGCAAATTCATAGCTACACATCAGCAGCATATAGATGAAAGAAGGTGGGTATACTTTCTCTGAACATGACTGTCATTGCGCAGTGATAAGGTGCCGTATCTACTCACAAAGTCCACATGTACTTGTTTTTTACTGGAAGCGGTAACCTCAGAATAAGTCACCTCATCTGTCTGTTCCTAAACATCAATAGAAACATGGCAAATCAAGTTTAATACAGTAAAAATACATTTGTACTTACAGTAACACAAAAGGATATAAATTGCATTATAGAATAGAGCAATAGACACGTAATTAATGAACTTCAAACCTTATAATGAAGTTTTGAGTCATCCTGTTCACTCGCATTGGCTTTTGGCATGGTAGGAATGGACATGCTGATTGTTTCATAGGTCCCTTTATGTTCATTGCTATCTTTGACCTTTAGATAAGTAGTTAGTAGTAATTGAATGAATTACACATTTTACTGAACTTAAAATACAGTAATCAGATCCAAATAATTGGCATTACTGAACTCACCACATATCTGTCAGTCCCTCTTTCATTATCTAAAAAAAATGTAATGTGCTCATTAAATATGAGTATTAATGATAAAGCCGACATGCAAAACTCCGAATGTCTCTGATGCAAATGACATTCAAATAAAAAGGCCAAGATTTGGTTGCACCAATAAAACTGATCAAGAAAAAGATTCTTTGTTTTTAGCCCCATAGAGACTAATATTGCAGGAATTCTCAGCAGGAATAAACCTCTGTTTGAGAACTTCACTGTTAAACATCCATATAATCCATATTGTTTCTATGATATACAACCTGAAAATGATGGTTGTTTGCTAATGATAAAGTGAGATCTGATTATTTTTTAATTATTATTAAGGAGGAAATACAAAAACTTACCAGCGTTTTTTTTACAGATCACACAGAGAACAGCAACAATGACAACAGCTAACGCAGCAGCCACAGCAGAGATCGTGATCACTAAAGGAGAGAGGACATAGGCAGACATAGTCATATAAGGGAACCATCAGTAATGAGTAGTTTCCTTATTCTTTTGCCTTGTCTTGACCTGATCTCGAACTGTTTTGGGTTACCTAGTGTATTTTCATCTTTTGATTTATGCCCTGTGGTTTATCGCTCTTGATATTTTTTAAATGATATTTAGTTTGTTATATTAAATATATTTTGAAATGCATCCAGACTCAAAACCTAAATCTATGTTGATACACAGACGAATACAATGATAAAAAGCACCATCCTTTTTAATATTTCTGACAATTAGCTAATTCTCTATTTAGAGAATTTAGATCTGGAAGCAGCAGTTTATTTGGTTATCTGAGCTATATTCTTTATGCTGTTAAAATTAGGAGGATTTTTATTTTAGGCCTGAGTGTTGTGGTGTTAAATTAATCTGCATCTTCTAACATGATAAGTTGTGTATATTTATGTCACAAAAAGGAAACAGTGTTACTTTGGTATCATTGAGATACTATTATAGTTTTGTTGATATTTTGTATTAGATTTTATTTTTTACATTTTCTGCTTTCATGTTAAATTGTTAAAGTTTTAGTATTTTGTTGTGTTTTGTCATTTTTATTAGTTTTTGTTGTTTTTAAATGTCTATATAGATTCTTATATTTTAGATTATTAATTTATATTTCCATTTTAGTTTTAGTTATTTTAGTACATTAGGAAACTAACTAGGTAAACTAGCTGAAACAAAACAATCAAGTTTTTTTTTTTTTAAATATTTCATTTTCTTAGTAACAAAATGATATATATTTTGATATATATTTTAATGATTTTAACTATAATTAACTAAAAGACTAAAGAATTCAACCGCTCTTTATATAATGCATTTTATTCTAACATTTGGATTACATAACTAAAGGTTACCAACATATAGCAACACTGTTCAGTGGCTGAAAAATATGAAACATTATCAAACAGTGTTGTTTCTTGTCTAAAATAAATGATTGCAGTATATTACTTGATGCCTATACACTACATGTAAAAACAGCCAATAAGAAAATGCCAGCTGTATTGGTGTAGAGTTTGCCAACATTATTTTATTTTCTGTAGAATTAAGTTAGGCAAAACTGATCTGTAAACAAAAAAATCTAAAGTAATGTCTAATCAAATGTCATATAGCTTAATTAGCATCATCATCATGTACCTTGTGTGTTTGTAGTTGGGGGATCCTCAGAGTTTGTGTCAACTGTACAGGATGAAAGATAGTTCAGATGCATCATACATAAGTTACCAAAACTTGATGTTAAGTTTTAATGACTTCACACAGCAGCATTTTTTGGTCTGTTATCACTTAACCATAGTTGATTTGTTTGAAGCAATGCTTTGAGTTCAGATTACTTCTGTCAGAGTAAAAGAGGATTTTTTGTATGCTCAGTTTGTTCTGATTATATTAATAGTCCTTGAAATTTTGAGATAATTTTAAACTGATTTTTATGACTTCTGACCTGAATCCTTGAAAGTATATGTGGCTGAGGTCTTCATTATATTTCTCTGAGTAACCTGACATCTCCACTCTCTGTTGTTATCTTCACTCAGGAGTGTTGTCAGAGTTCTGATGCACTGTCCTGGTGGTGATATCTGATATCTGGAGTCTGTCTGCAGAGTCACACCAGCCTGATTCACCCAGATCAGCTCAATACCCTCAGTACGGACCAAAGTATCACAAGAGACTCGATCATAATACAACTGACAGGAGAGAGTCACAGAGCTGCCTGGTCTGATCTCAGTCTGTGAGGATGATAGAGAGACTAAAACAGGAAATAAAACAGAGATTACATGAGACTTCAGACTTTTCCTCACATGTCAGTTCATAGGAAGAATTTTAAATTGACCAAGAAATCGTAAATTACCCTGAAGAACATGCAGATGAACACGTGCATCAGTTCCTTGTTGTTCAATATTGTCGGCAGGTGTAAAATCCATAATCTTCTTCTGTGACTTTCTTGATGCTCAGAGAGCAGTCAGAGCCCAGACTCAGTCTTTCATGTCTCTCTGTGTCATTCTTCTTTATCCCTAAAGAAATCAGTTCATCGGTCTTTGACTCTTTTTGTCTGTTAAAGGTCCACGTAGTTGATGTGCAGTCAGAAAGAGCATTATTACAGAGCAAAAGACAGACATTTTCACCAGAACTGCAGAACACGAGTGTCCGCTTCACTGGGACCTGAGAAACAAGTACAGAGTGATCAATGTTATATATTGTATAGAGTGAAAACACACAAACTTACTGGCAAAGAAAGCAAAAGATTTAAAACGGATTTTTTTCATTAAGGCAAACGTCTATCCAGAGTTGAAGAGTTGATGTTCAAACAAACTCTTGACCAGACTAATTCAACTAAACAAGGATTTATAATAGCAGGTCTTGTAGATAAAACATAGATTCTTTACCTGTGAGAAGTGAACAGAGAAGCATCAGTCCAAGCATACACATATGAAACTTAGCAGCCATTTTATCATCCATTTCAGTCAGTTCATCTTCATTATATGATCACAACTCTCTTTTTTTTAAACAGCATCAGCCCCTCCTGGGATCGTTAACTTCCTCTAATCCAAATGAGTGTTTAACCCTGCTATTCAGTGACACTATGACAGCGTATAATTGAGAAGTGTTGCTTCACTTACAAATATTCATTTAAATTCAAATAGATTTCACTACTAGCTACTACTAGTGCACATTCTGTGGCAAGTCACTCAGAACAACTTATGGTTTGTGTTCAGGGAGTTTCAGCCAACAATTTTTCAACCCTAGTAGTTTACATCTCCTCTAGAGAGTATTGACTGTTGTCGAATGAGAAACGCCCCTCAGTGTAGAGACATTTGTGTACAAGTGCACCACTGTTAGTTGCACTTCTTTAAGCAGTTGCCTGCATGCCATTAAATTCTAGAAATACAGTCATTAAATTATTACTAGAATGTTGCTGTGTCAAGTGCTGTAAAGGTTCCTAAATTAAAAGTGACACGTATGATTCTATTTTACAAAAACCTAAACAGTAATTGAGTGGCCATCAAACTTCTTAGAACACTCGACTGAGCAGCTGAAAGAGTAGTGTTATTGGATGTCAGATGGACTAATTGCACTGAACCTAATAAAAGTATAAATAATATGCCTTGCTAGTTTCCAGTAATGTACATTTTCTATGTGCTGTAGTCATCTAGTTACTCAAAAACCACTTAAAAGGAGTGTCCACAAGATCAGTTTGTGACTCATCACACTTTGCAAGTGGCCTTGCAAAATTTTCTATGAATTCACAATAAGTGTTATATTTAGCCATGTGAGCCAAGTGTCACAACACAGGATGACATTTTTGGTCTTTGTAGAACTTTAATTCAAATTGTGACAAAAGTACAATTTTGTCTGTTTTCATAAACTCGTTGACCAACAAAAGCACATTTACACAGTAGTATACAATGACAATCACAAAACCATGAGTAAAATGAATATAGAAAAAAAAAAAAACTCATTATCAAAACTACATATATAAAAGCAAAACAGGGTATTGAGACTGATGTATAAAAAAAGAAACAGCTGTTTACGGAAAGGATTGGATAAACCATAATGATAGATGGAGTGGGGGGTTTAAGGCAGAACTCTGTGAAGCAGGGCAATTGAAAACAAGCATACATACACTTTTTTACAGCTTCAGTAAGTTCCTGAACAAATTCCTTTTTGTTCAGCATCTGCTCAGTTCCCATCAGAAGCATAGACCTTACCGGATAAATCCAACTTCCAGGACCTTCAAAAAAAGTGTTCACTGGCACATCTACAATAGGAGGTATCTTTAGTCCGTGTGTGTTGTGTTTTACAGCAGTCTTCCTCTGCATTCTGTTGATCCACAGCAGCACAGAAGCTCCTTGCCCTCCACACTGCCAACTTCATAATTATAATCCCACGTCAGCTCTGTCCCTGCTCGGATTCGCCTGTAATAACACACAGGTTAATACAAAGACCGCAGCTACACTTACAGCATAATAATCTCTAAATATTCTCACCAATAGCTCAAACGCATATATAAATAATTCTGTACTATAACCAAATCCTATATGAAGGGAAACCTTGAAATGTGTCATTAAAAAGAAAAATAACTCATGTAAAGACCTGATTACTTCAGAATTGAGTGGAACATGATGAAAACTTGTGCAAATATAAAGACTATAAGAGACATAGACCCACACGAACACGATAAATATTTTCATGTTATGGCCAATAAAAGATAAATGGCTGGTACTGAATTTCTGTACTATTTTAAATAAATAAATAAAGCTCAAAAACTAAAATGAATAAGTGAATTCATGCACCACAACATGATCATTTTCAACATTAAAAAGATATTCGTTTTGAGATTTGCTAAAGATTTAATTTAAGTGTTATTAAACTACTGATGTAGAGGTCTGCCTTCCCGCGGCGGGATTAAATTCCCGAATAAAACGCGGTAGCGGTCAGTAACTCTGGCGTAATCTGAACGGGAGCGGGCGGTTGCCGACCGGTACAGCCTGCACTCAGGACTCGCACTGCACGCATGAACCAGTGTTTTCTGCGTCACGCATTTTATTTGCAAGGTCTGTGAGCAACATGTGCGTGGCGATGCTCAGAGCGGACTGTACCGGTTGTAAATATACGGCTCTCAGACAGAACAGACAGGTTGTCAATGAGTGACAGAGCAGAATAAGGATGGAGCAAAGTGTGGATGCGCTGTCCTTGAAGGACATTCAACTCGGTTTTGTTTATATTTTGCTTAGCCTATAATTTTAAATGACAGATGTCGTATTTATTTATTTGTTTTTCTCTGCGACAATTCCTACTGTGTTAACAGCAAATTGTTAAACGAATTTAGTATTCTGACAAGACGAATAAAAATAGCTAATAGACTATTTTTGTACAACTTACACTTTTTTTCTCTGCGACACAAATTGTATCCTGACAAGATGAATAAAAATAAGAAATAAAAATGTTGTACAAAAAAAATTTATTTTCTCTGTGACACTTTTTTCCCTACTGTGGCAGCAAAGACACAAAATTCGTTTAACATTTTGCTGTCAATAAATTCAAGACTCTTGACAAGATGAATAAAATAACAAATACAATTTTGTGCAGACTACACGTTTATTTGTTAGCTTATCTCTCTTTTTTTCCAGTGGCGGAAATTTAAATCTGAGATTCTGGAGACGGAATCTAAATTTATCGGGAACGGTCGAGTCAGGAAGAAATTTATTCTAAGCGGACAGCGGGTGAACAAAGAGTGAATATTTGGTGGGATTGAGTGGGTGTGGGATATAAACTTGCGAGAGTAGGACTAAAAAAAAATAGTCCCGCGCAGACCTCTATATTAATGTTTTTAAAGATTAACTTTAAGTGAACAATAGATAACAGTATTACACAGAAACCAATATTAAATTAAAAAAATAAAAAAAAAAATAAAATAAAATAATAATAAAAAAAAATATTATTACCAGCCAATAACTGGTAGGTAAAATCATTACATTTAAATTATTAAATTTAAATGCACAATAAAATAAAATAAAAAATTAATACCAGGCCAATAACTGATAGGTAAAATTATTACATTTAAATTAAATTTAAATGCACAATACAATAAAACAAAACATTAATACCTGCCAATAACTGATAGGTAAAATAATTACATTATTACATTTCAAATAAAATAAAATAAAATAAAATAAAATAAAATAAAATATTAATACCAGCCAACTACTGGTAGGTAAGATTATTATATTTAAATTTTTAAATATAATTGCACAATAAAATAAAATAAAATATTAATACCAGCAAATAACTGGTAGGTAAAATGATTACATTTAAATTATTAAATTTAAATGCAAAATAAAATAAAATATTAATACCAGCCAATAACAAAGTAGATACAACTATTACACCTACCCCCCGGTTTCAAAGACAAGGCTTAAGCCTAGTCCCAGACTAAAATGTAAATCTGAGCTGTTTCAACTGAAAAAAACTTGCACTGATTGATCTTAAATTATATCAATGCTTTTGTTTTGTGTCAAGATAGACAAAAGTAATGTTTTTGTCTAAGGCACGTTTATAAAAATGACTTAAATGTCCTAATTGAACTATGGCCTAATCCTGGTTTAGTCTAAGCCCCGTCTGTGAAACCAGGCCCTAAATTATTAAATTTAAATGCCAAATAAAATAAAATAAAAGTTATATGTTATGCTCACTTGCTAGCAAAGAAAGCCACCCAGGGGAAGCGGAGATCATGAGTATCCACAAACACATTCTGGACGAACAGATTGGGGCTGCAGCTATGCTGTGGGACAAAGACAGCAGAAGAAGAGAGACTATAAACACAGCAGTTGCAAACTATCAATGAAATAAAAGAATCATACCCTGAGACCTTAGACTTATGTAAATATCCAACGTAAGTCACTCATATCTGAGGCTGTTGTACTCACGTTGAGGTAGCGTCCAAGGTTGCCCTCCAGTTTGGCATCAATGATATAACAGGATTCCTCCCCATCAAAGAACTGGCGGGTGTTTTTAGGGCCACTGTCGCCCCCGCCACTTCCCTGTCCATGAGATGGGCCTGACCCACCTCCTCCTGCACCCCCTCCTCCTGTTTTCACCATCAGACTGTGGGACTTCAAAGCAATGCCACGCGTGGACTTCACCGCCACCTGCCTCTTCACCACAGCTGATATAGAGAGAAGAGATCTAACAATGTTCTGTATAACGGCTTATTACAAGGACTTGATGAACGCAACACTCTTCAACCTTCTAATTGTGCTAATTTGGTTTTAATAGCCTTTTACTATGACAACACCTCCAGCACGAGCATCTCATTCATAATAAAGGAGGAGGGACATAAAGGGTTAAAAAGGGTTTCTGGTCATCTGCCTCTAGTACAAGCAGATTCAGTCAGCTGCATGAAGTGTAGCAAAAGTTACACTGACATAAGGAAGTCCACTGATGTAACAGGAAAACAAGCAACTTCCCCTTTTCCTTCATCTTACCCTGAGTCTTTTTCTCTCTCTCCTTGTTTTCATCTGATCCTGAGCTTATAGTTTGCACATCATCACTGTCAGAGAGGGTCATTACATCCTAAGCAAAAGACAGATGGAAAGATTATAATAAGAGTGCAAGATGAGAAGAACAAAACAGAGACAGCAGAGTGTGTATCAGAGAGTGAGACAGAAAGAAAGAGGAACAAACAGACATTTCATGTGAAAACTTAAAAAGGAAACAGGGTGTGTGAAAATTAAACTGACCTTCTTCTCCGTCTTCACCCCTCCCTCCACCTTGACGCTTTGATTTGCTGAAGTGGAAGACTGGTTGGTGAGCCAAGATGCCACTTTACTCTTCCCAGTCTCCTCTGGCATCGGAGGTGGCTTCCTCTCTTCACCTGTGGCCGCACTCAGGCCATCCTTACTGTCCTGACTCTCTACAGCCAAGACAGAGAATGATGGGAAAGTCAACTATTTACTGAAATGAACGAATTAACGTACTTTCAGTGTACAGAGCATTTGGTTTTACAGCTGATTAATTTAAATGATACAAAATCTATATATTTAAAATAAGTAAATCTAACAAAAACATGTCACCACAAAACAAAGTGCAGAAAATTAACAATATATTCTAGAATTTAATATATGAAATAAAATAACAGTAATAATAACAATTATAAATATTAGTAGTATTTTTGAAGACATTTCACCACAAAAATAAATATATTGTACAATATATGAAATATAATAATAATAATACAATTTTATTACGATTACTAATTATTATTATTATTAACTGTGCAAGACAAAAAAATCAAATCAAATAAAAGAAAATTACTAATAAAGTTAATAAAGGCCTTCTGAAGCAAAGTGAAGCATTTATGTAAAAAACTTTATAATTTCTAGTAACTGTCGTACGCACGTTCACGAGAGTGGAAGTTTTAAATATGAATATTTTTCTTACACAGACGCACCAATTCTACCTTTATTAACTGCCCAGAGCTGCATGGAGCACTTTATGATGGATGGATGCATGCACTTTTTTGGGCTTCACAATCTCAACCCCTATTCACTGCCAATATAAAGCTTGGAAGAGCCAGGACATTTTTATTGTACCTCCAATTGTATTTGTCTGAAAGAAGAAAGTCATATACACCTAGGATGGCTTGAGGGTGAGTAAATCATGAGGTAATCTTCATTTTTGGGTAAACTATTCCTTTAATAATTAGTAACGGTTATGCAAATCCTACCCAGACCTTGACAGGTTTTGAGACAATTTAAAAGACTTATAGACACTATAACTGAATTGCTACTCAAGCCTGCCCTCTAGTGGCCTGTCTCTGTGTTTAATCTGTCTACAATTCACTCATGTCTCCCCTCACCTTCCTTCATTCCTTTGGCCTGTCTGCGGGTGGTGTAGCTCCTCCACACTGAGCTGGTGGAGTAATATGTGTCTTTCACAAATGTGTCGTCTGAGCTGTCACTCTCATCCTCGTTAGACTCTTCGTCTTTGTCATCATCGCTATCTTCAGATGAATCATCTTGGCCTAGTAAGTGGGGGGAAAAGTATTATAAACATTTGAGAAGATTCTAACCTCCACCTGATGGATATACATTGCAGGATAATGAACTTGTGCTCAAAATTCTATTATAGTGCACTAAAAATAAACAATGTGATCAGCAACTAAAAAAAAAAAAAAAAATCAAACCAAACCACATGCTATTTATTTTAAAGAAATATAAGCAAGCTTTTTATATTTTTTTTTTCCAAAATATTTCACAAAAAGAATTTATAAAAAAAAAAAAACTAATGAATTATGCATACAGTTAATGTGCTGAACTACACCTGCTAGGAGACCTGTGTAAACTTGAGAAGAACTGATTTCACACTTAATCACCTAGAGAGCAGTTGTGATTATTGCAAAGGTGTCTCTGAAAAGTTTTGATTTTGACATTTTGACATCTATGGACATTACAAAAACTGGTGCTGTTAGTTTTTTCCCTCATTAACTTTGACATCCCCACAGCCACTCATTTTTATAACAAGCAGAAAAGTCAGATGTGTGCATAGGTCTCTCACTTTTGCCGGTAGTGCTGCTGTTACGCTCCTCCATCTTGGTGGTGGATTTACCGTGTTGGGAGGAAGCACGTAGTTTAACCCTGCTCATGTCCACCCCGCTGCCCTCGCTGTCGGAGCAGTGGGCCTCACTCTCGTAACCTTCCTTAAAGTTCTCCACGCTCTCAATGTGGTCTAGATTGGCAAAGTATTCATCACCCATTTCCAAACCTTCTTTATCGGCAAAGTCATCGGTCAGGATTTTACCTGATAAGAGAAAGAAACAATCATTACTATAACACACTAAAAGCCAAGTGGTGGACATTAGCGGACAATCCTAATGATGAAAACTGACAGAGCACACTTTAGGCTTAAGAGGGAGAAGCTTAGGCAAGACCAAACACTGGATTGATTTTCTTTTGAATAAACTAAAGTCCAAATTACGTTCTGAGTGGGTTACCTGCATAGATACAAACAAATGAGCCCTTGGCGATGTCATCAAGGCAACGAATGCCCCAGCCCTTATTTTGGGTCTTAAAGAGTTGCAGTCGGACCTGCAAACCATGCTGAACCAGGCGGTTAGTGCACATCTGCGGATTACAGCGGCAGCGCTTATTACATTCATAGATCCTGAGAACGCAAACGAGAGGGAAAACGAGAGACAGAACAATTAACAGAGATGGAAGACATTAAGTTGAATGGTTTCACTGTAAATCAACATGATAGTGACACTATAGAGGGTTGGTTATGTATCACAGACCCTGTAGGGAGACACTCCTCCAGTCTCTTGTGATGGTATCCAGCGTTGGGGTTGATCTGCCCACCTGGCGCACACCCTGTAGCCTGCAGAGTCAGCTGATGACACGAACACTTGGATCTATAAACAAACAAAATGTACAGAACAAAGGACAATATGTCTTAGAAATGTAGTCTTCATATTCATGTTAATTTCATATGGTTTGAAAAACATATCCAATCATTAGGAAAAAGCTGTGATTTAACAATAAAATAATAACATTCACCTTTTACCTACATGTGAGTATACACTATTATTTTCATTACATGAAGTTGCATACTTCACAATCTGAACTAATCTGGACATAAAAATGTCTGAAGAAAATGATCTAATGTTGAGACTTGTTGACCTTTACACATGATGGGCTGCAGGGGTCCTTTTTATATAATTTCCTGTTTCATGTTTTTTTTCTTCTGCATGTTAGTTGTACCACATGACTTTGACAGAAAAAAAAAAAAAACTTCAAATGATCATTAAAATTAATATTCTTAATAAAAGTCACATTTTGATAAAAAATTACAAGGTCAAAAAAGGCACACATGCATGAATCAATCACAATAAGATTAAAAAAATTAAAAAAAAAAAAGATATATATATATATATATATATATATGCATGCCAAACTAGAGCTGCATGATTCTGGATGAATTGAGAATCATGTTTTTTTTTGTTTTTTTTCAAATAGAGATCACGATTCTGAACCAAACAAAATAATGTATAGTTTACTAGAGGCTGTTATAAAATGTTAATTGCTGCAGTCTATTAAAAAAAAAAAAAAAAGTTTAATTAATTTGAATGAATTATTTAAAAAAAACATTTTGTTTGAACGAATGTTTCAATGACTCGCTCATAAATACTTCACTTGTTTCATTACTGAACGAATCAGTATTTTTGAACAAATCTCTTGAATGACTGATTTAATGACAAATACATTTTTAACAGTCACTTGTTGCCACCTAGAAGTGAAATAATGTACTCAACAAACTGTATTTGAAGCGCCAATTACTTTCAAAAGATGATTTGCTTTATTTTAATCGCTACCATATATATCAGTGTCTTTTATCCCAGTACTTCTGTGATAATATGAATGATTGTAAGACACACATAACACTGTGTTTAAAAAGACTGTTTGTGAAGCCGTTTCGTACCTAAACATAATAACTGCTCTCTGTCTCAGCGGCAGCTTGAACAGAGATTTGAATGTATTAAACCTTTGTCAAAGATTTAACAGACACAGACAAATCATTGTCATTTAGAAATATGACCATGTGAGTGTTTGAATCGAGATTGCAATCTTTAAACAATTAACTGTGCAGCTCTACGCTAAACTACTTTTTCTTTTCTTTATTTTAAAGAAGCTTTTTCTTTATCCTGACATTTTTGATATTGTTTGTTAAAAGCCAACCAATGATACTAACTTGTCTCTGCAGCCGTCAGTGCAGTCACAGCCCACCAGGAAGTCTGTGCTGGTGTTAATAAACACTCCATCTGCTGGGATCCTCTCTTTACTGTAGGCCACACTGGGTGGAGGAGTGTTGTCGATCTCATTCACACAGGACAAGGGAATGTCTTCGCGACCACCTGTGATGTCCCGGATGAAGTAGAATGGCCTCTGGGGTTGGAATCGCCGATCCACCAGCACATAGGGGTCCAGACAGAACATCTCCAAGAAGATGAAGTCACAGTGTGTCTGGAAGAGGTAGCGCTGGATTTCTGGCATATTTCTCAGACTCAAGCCACACGGGGACTTGTAGATGACATGGAATGACATCTGAGCAAGAGAGAGGAAGAGGGTCAATATAAATTAGTATGTGTATTAGTAACGAATCGGCCATTGAAAAACACTTCAGTTGAATGTTAGTTTCTAATTCAGGCGAATTTCACAGGAAAAAAGGCCCAACCAAGCAGCTTTTCGTTTGTCAATGTGACCAACTTGAACCTGAAGCAAAACCTCCATGGGAAATTGTTTACTTTCAATCAAAACTTCAATCGCGCAGCTTCATTTTGACTGGATTTTGAACAAATTTTGCCGAACAGCAGTAAACGTGACTACAACTTTAAGACACAAACCTTGCGGTTAAGGCGCCTGCGGCCAGTCATGCGGCGAAACTCGTAGAGCAATGGAGTAAGAAGTGGGTTGCGTCCTCGATGCAGGTTGGGGCGGGTGGGCCGGATGCGCTTTAGACAGTCTGGAGTGCAGTTGTGTGTAAGGTAGAAGAGTCTGTCATTCGGAGCCTGGTACGATGGCTCCTGAGGAATACGCTCACTTGTGTAGGTTGACACAGTTGTTTGCAAAGTATGCGGGGCTGGTGTGATTGGCGTCAACGTATGCACGGGTCCAGAGTGCAGAAGAAAGAGCCTGCAAGTAAGAGAACAAGATGTTGGAACATTGTTTCCCCCAAATATATTACATTTAATCACACTACAAAAAAATTTGACTTTCATTTTGGTTGACTGATGGTTGAGGAGGCAGTCTTCACTGTTGGATAACACAATGTGGATACATGCATTTCTGAATAATATAATTTGAATTGAGTGATTGGTTTTAAAAACGTGATGGGCCTCTTGATCGGACCACCTGAGATACTAATACAAAGAGAGAATGCTGAAAGAGAGGCAAGTAAAACAAATGTGGTGTTTACAGTGTTTAGCAGATATATAGATCACAGTAGTGACAAGTACCAAGTGCCTGGTTGTCATACTAACCTAGAGGTATTAGTTTGGTGAACCGTGCCAATTAGTGCTTTGGGCTGGAGGTCAGAGGTCATGACCTGACGAGGCTGCAATGCAACGGGACCAGTGCTCTTTTTAGCCATTTGACTCTTTAAACTAGGACTCCTGAAATGGAAGATAAAGAGATAAACATGGTTTAACACTTGACCTGGATCAATAAATGAAATATTTTGAAAGAACCATAGGTCTTGAAGCACTCACTCTGTGCGGGCAGGCTGTGGGGGTCCAGCAGCCACTGGACGAGCTGGTGGGATCTGTGGGGCTACAGGCCGACTGGAAGCAGAAGCACTGTTGTCACTAGTGTACTGCACTACAGGGCCCTTTGTCCTCAATGCTCCTAAAACACATACACAGTTTTAGTAAGATGAGAATTTGACAGACCAGTAAATAGTTAAAAGACCAGTTGTAATAAGAACTGTGTGTGAAGGGCTGGGCGATATAGCTAAAAAAAAATTATCATGATATACTTTTTGGCATCATCCGGTATTGATAATTATTGAATTTTTTTAATAACTTTTTTTAAAACAAAGCGCAACAGAAAAAAAAGTTTAAATTTAACCACTGTATTTTTAATTTACTAATTTATTAAGACAAACAACAAAACATTTTTCACTTTAACAGTCAAACACAAAATAAAATTTAAATATCTTCTTATGTTTTATATGCAGAATAAATAAGTGCTAAGAAAACTTTTGGCTTGTCACCTGAGGCCACTACACATTGATGGCCTAAGACACGAAACGAGCGGTTTGTGTGAGAAAACGAACAGTATTTATATCGTTTTTTTACCTCTTGT
>JAFVLL020025776.1:0-15815 GCA_021397915.2 Tor tambroides | reverse complement strand
ATACAGATAAATATCAACATGATTTTTGATATTATTATATCATATATAATAATATTTATTATCTGTGTCTTGTCTTGTCACTGTCATTCTGTCGCACTGTGGAGCTTCTGTCACCAAAACAAATTCCTCTTATGTGCAAACATACCTGGCAATAAAGCTAATTCTGATTCTGATTCTGATGATTTCTTCGTTATAAATTATATTACCAATATAATAATTACAGGGAAATGTAACTGAAAAATTTACATTAATTTAAAAAATATTAACATGTCTTTTAAAATCTGATAAGACTGATGAAACAGCACATAACTGTGCAGATGCGTCAACAGAACAAAATTTTAATTTTCTATAATTTTCCATATAAATGCTCATTAAAAGCACTTGGTATTAGAAATGAATACTAAAATAATATTATTTATTATTATAGCAATAAACTATCAACGTACAGTCACTATAAGATCCTTTCTTCAAAAATGTGATTATACGGGAAAATCTCTGAAAATCTAAAAAAAGGACAAAATAATACATAAGTAAATAAATAAATAATAATAAAAACAAACAAACAAACAAACAAAAAAACAATTGTTCTGTTATGCAAGATGTTCTTGTTCTATCACAGAAGAGTGCAAGATTTGGATTTTTGCTCATCATCACCATCCAGTCCCACTTTCTTCCTGTTTGGGTCGTTAAGCTCATCAAAGAGTCCGCTGTCAATCATCTCCTGTTGCCATGGAATTGGCACTGCTCCTGTGCTGAATTCTTTAAAAAACTTCTTATCATTAGCATCAAATTTAATGCCTTTAACCTCAGAGAAGTCCCGAATGTCACCCGTGTCTTTAGCGTACACAACGTTAGGTTTGGGCACCCATGGAGGTGCAATAAGCCCCGCCTCTAGTCGAGGGATGTTGATGGATTTGAAGAACTCATGTTTCCGAGGGTCATCTCTGAGGGCAAAATACAGTTATGAATAAATGTATGGTTACTGCATGACATTCACTCACAATTAAAGGAATAATTCAGCCATATTACTGTCACATCACACCAAAACTGTATTCTCCATACTGTTTTTAAAAATGTTTGCCGATGTTTCCATTAAATTACGCAAAATTTGTTTCCACATTTTGAGAACGTCCACATTTGAGATGTTTTAAGAATTATTTTGTTTTCTTCTTTTTTCCTTCTCTTGGAACTTAACTTAATATGAGTCTTTTGAAGGACAACAGCATTATGATAAACAGACCAAAATCATTACATCCTGGCACTCTTTGCCTCTGTCACAGCTTTCAAATCAAATGCACCAGTTTTGCAGGTTGGACGTCGATAATATCAAACATCATTGGTTTTTGCAGGTCTTGTGACTAAAAGCCTTGACATCAAACCTAATGGGCCTTCAGCACAGTACTGGACTTGAGAGCTAAAGACTATCAGTGAACATTAACTTACATTTTTTATTTAATTTCCTCACAAAAAACTATGAAAAGGCAATATTAAATATTTATGGTGATTTTATGATGTTTTTGGCCATTCTTGACAAATTTGACAGAAGCTGCACAAAAAATCTTTAAAAAAATTCTCATTATGTGTACCATGGAAAAAATAACAGCACACAGGTTTGGATCAACATAGGGGTGAATAATGACAGAATGTTCACTTTTGGGTGAAACGGTTACTTTAATAGGATTGAAATAAAATTTTAATGGGTTGAAATGTTTTCAGCAACTGACTTTGAGAACAGTATTATATGTTAATATGTAATTTAAACCTGTGAGCAATGAAGCCGGTATTGAATCTGTTGGTGTCTTCACCCACAGAATGAAAGACCCAAAGATATTATGTTTTAACATTCATGCTTTGCTCCATCCAAACCCAGTGCTGAGGCTCCAAACCCACTGCCAGTGCTCTCAGTGAGAAAGGCTGACAGAAACGGTCTGTTTCTTCAATTTGCTGCCACACTGGCTTGATTTTGCTGACAGAGTAAAGCTTCTGTTCCTATGTTGGCATGCAGAGGGCAGAGTTGGACTGACCACGTCCTAATAATGACCTGGAGTGGAAACAGTGTGTCCTCTTGCCATAAAACACAAAAACGCTGCCACTTACTTGCAGCCAAGGCGGTCTTCAACGTTCTTTTTCAAAAAAAGACCGATGATGTCCTTTGAGGGGGCGTCAAAATTTTTGTGTTCAAATTTGCACTCGTCTTCTAGAGTTCTCCTCACTATCTCTTCTTTAGTAACCTTCTCTTTGTGACCTCTAAAAGGCAGACGGCCGGCCACCATCTCATAGATGCTACAGCCCAAGGCCCACCAGTCCACTGACGTATGATACGGTTCCTGCTTCAGGATCTCTGGCGCCATGTACCCTTTGGTGCCAGCCTACGATGGAAAAGACAACAAGAGGGGTTATGAGAAAAATCATTCAGCCTTCTTGAAGCCACCTGAAAAAGCATTTCAAATCATATTTAAAGACATCTATCATGGTACAAACTCTTTGACCTTTTCATCATCCTCCCTAAAATCCCATTTCAGAAGAGATTCCTGAGACAAGTCAAACACACAAAAACAATCCCTTGCCATTTCACCAGTATGTGTCTCCAGGGACTCAAGTCAAACCCTTTGAGGCACACTGCTCTTTTGAAGAAGGGCATGCTGTTCCAACCTAGATCAATGACAGCTTTGTGTATTACTGTGATTAGCATTAGTGAGGGCTTATTTAAGGTTTTGGGGTACCCCTGGCTGTCTGAAATATTAGTCAAAAATGAAAACGTAATTTTTTTCTTGGTAGAGCTCAATTTTTTCTCATTTTACCACTTGGAAAAAAATAGTTAAAGGGACAGTTCACCCAAAAATGAAAATTAATCCATGATTGACTCACCCTCAAGCCTTTCTAAATGTATATGACTGTCTTCTTTCAGACAAATACAATCTGAGTTATTTTTTTTTTAAAATGTTCTGGCTCTTCCCAGCTTAATAATGGCAGTAAATGGGGTTTAAGATTTTGAAGGCCCAAAACCTGCATCCATCCATCATAAAAAATGCTCCACATGGCTCTGGGGGGTTAATACAGGCCTTCTGAAGTGAATCAATGCATTTGTGTAAGAAAAATATCCTTATTTGAAATTTTATAAATTGTAATCTCTAGCTTCTGCTAACTGTTATACGCGTGTTCACAAGAGAATGGCATTACAGTGGATGATGTAGGTAGCGTAAGCTCCGGTAAGAATTTACTAGTCTTGTGACAACCAAGTTTTGTTTAAAGCAAAGAAAAAACAGTCTTGGCTTATATCGAAATCCTCTGACATAAATGATGTTTTGCTCGCTCCTTTGAGCTTCCGCGTTCATTACTAGTGAGTTCGTCACCGTGTTCAACTATATTCTATGTTATCCGCTGGAACGCCACTCTCTAGTGAACATGCGTACGACAGTTAGAGAAAGCTAGAGTTTATGGTTTATAAAGTTTTAAATATGGGTATTTTCTTACTTAAACACATCAGCTCACTTCCAAAGACTTTTATTAAACCTCAGGAGCCGTGTGGAGCACTTTTTATGATGTATGGACGCAGTTTTTTGGCCTTCAAAATCTTAAACCCCATTCACTGCCATTATTAAGCAGGGAAGAGCCAGGACATTTTTAAATTTAAATATAACTCTGATTGTATTCGTCTGCAAGAAATAAGTCATATACAGGGCGAGTAAATCATGGGGTAATTTTAATTTTTGGGTGAATTATCCCTTTAATTGTCGGAAGTATTAGTGTCATTCTAAGGTATTATCCATGACATTATCCATGAGTGTTGATACAGTTAAAATGATACTGAACATAGTTATTATGATTTGGTAGATTTAAATACTAAGTATCTAATACAATTAATTGTTAAAATAAAACACAGTTTGTGCATGTTTTCTAGAGAGATGCTCCAGCGGGTTGTATCTGTGGCAATGGGTTTTGCAGTAGCACTATGGTATCTGGCAACTGAAAGCCGGAAGCTATAACACACTCTCATACCATTATATTTTACTATTGAGTTGCAATTCATATTCATTTTGTCATTTTTTTTTGCAATTGTATTGCAGTCTATCATGCATGTGTTTAGGAGGGCCTTTACACCTGGCCTTTTCGTGACAAGATAGCCTGGCCTTTTCGTGACGAGATAGCCTGGCCTTTTCGTGACAAGATAGCGTGATGTGGAATATGTGATTTCGGATACAGTCTACACATTTCAAACTGTTCCAAATTAAACACCTGATTCAACACATCAGTTCATTAGTAGAGACTTAACAGATGGATCAAATAAAGGAAACCTTCAAAATGTTTACTGCTGGTATAACTGAGGCCAGATGTTAGTAGCTGTGCAGGTAAACCTCACTTGCTTGACCTCAAGAGCTGTTCAGCGTCCTTGTTAGAGTGCCCGCCTCGCATGCCAGTTGATTCTGGTTCAAATTCTGCTCGGAGCCATGTGAGTAGAACCAGATACACTTGACTACCTCCAGGAACAGGGTTGGGAAACATTGCTTTAGGACAGGGGTAGCTGACCCAGCTCCTGGAGAGCTACCATCCTGAAGATCTCAGCTCCAACTCCAAACAAACACACCTGAACCAGCTAGTCAAGGTCTCAAGGGTTACTTGAAAATGACAGGCAGGTGTGTTAAAGCAGGGTTGGAACTGAAGTCTATGGCTGCATCTTATATTTATACTTCCCTACTATATAGTAGGTGAAAAATAGTATGTGACAAAAGAAGAATTTTCTGAATTTTGCACACAGAGTAGGCAAAAGGTACCTGGATGACCTACTACCTCCAGCGTGATTCTGAAGTTTGTATATGATGGACACTTTACTATCCCGTGAGGCCATGAGGCCTTATGAATGGCAGTGACATGACAACTGAAGCTGGTAGGTCATGTGACAATGACAACATAGTGAATGTAGTACATTCAGATACATACACATATTCATACTATATAGAATGCACTCTTTTTGAGGTTGAGAAATAATTATCTATTCCTAAAAGTACGATTTTGGGCGCAGCCCCAGTGAAGAAGACTATCTAGGAACAGGGTTAACTATACCTGATTTAAGGTTATCAGTAAGTGTCAAATACTTGCAGGGTATTAGTAAATAGCATTTAATTGTAAGGCTTTACCCACACAATTATTATTGAGGGTAATAGTGGAACTTTTTGGGACTCAGGTGTTCAGCAGCTACCTTGTCTAGTGTCCACATACTGGATATCTATTGGGTTCAGACCTCAAAGTTTTAATCTACCAGCCCCGATTGTTACCTACTAGTCTACACCATAATCATCAACATCAACAAAAGCTTGTCTTATGTTACTGTTCTTACCTTTTGAGTGATGGTTTTCCCGTTTGGCAGCTCCACAGCTAGACCCAAGTCTGACAACCTGCACTGGCCTTGACTGTCCAGTAGGACGTTCTCTGGCTTCATGTCCCGGTACACAATATCCATGGCATGTAGGTGCAGGATGCCAGTGATGATTTGAGCTGTGTAATGAATTATGCGCTCCATCTCAATGCCGATCTCCCCAGTGTGGTAGATGTGGTACTTCAGATCCCCTCCATTCATCAGAGTCATGACCAGACACAGGTGGGTTGTCGTGTCAAATGCGTAGGCCAGGTTCACCAGAAACAGGCTGTTCACCTTCTCCAATATTTTTTTCTCCAGCAGAGCCATCTTTTCACCTCCTTTTTTCTTCAGACGTTTCTTGTCTAGCTTCTTGCAGGCATACATCTGGCCCGTGTGTTTGACCTGAACAGCGCACACCTAGAGAGAAATTTAAATAACATTCAGAAGAGGAACATTACTGTTTTGAAATAGAAAGATGGGCAAGATTTGGGCAGAATTCTACATTTTGTACAAAGCAGTACATTTCTGCTGTAATATTCTGTTCAATATGGGGCAACAGTGAGAATGTACACACTTGAAAATCTATTCAGATAAAGGTCATTTTTCAAAGGGGATGTAGTCTAAGCAGTGTCCATTCTTTTGATTATGTGCACTAAATATTACGTCAAAGGTGCCCAGATGGTGCATTAGAGGGGATTTTATTCCATTTGACATTTGTATTCCACTGTTCATCAAAGGATGTCCAACTCATTTGAAACATTGCATATTGTGTTTAGTTTTGTCTTAAAGGTGAAGTGTAGAATTTCTGCCTATACAGCATCTGAAAAATAGTGACCCTATCTTCCATTGGCTTGAAAAATAGATAGTCTCGCCCCAAACTCACACCACAGGTTGAGCTAGAACCTGCCATGTTGTTCCACTGAAACTAACAGAGCAATGTTTGATAGTGCCACTGTTGGTAAAATCTACCTGTGAATGGCTTACTTATTAAACTGGGATAAGAGATTTTGCAATATGCATAACAGGACAACATCGTGTATTTTCTAAATGCACATTCTTGGTCTTATTCTGTACAACACATCAGTGCATGTTAGTCCACAGAAAAAGTGAAAAAGATAGTGGTTTGCTTTTCCAAAAGGATTACAGAAAGCAAGTAACAAAACCAAAATTAACCTACATTCTGAAGACCTAAATGTAAGTAACTATAATTAAACTGAACAATAATTCAGAGACAACTCCAATTATACAATGCGCCACAGCTAAGACAACCGACAACAACAAAAATTAACTTTTATGGTTACTTTTTTCTCTTTTTTAAATAAGATTTCTCTTTAGATTTGTTTGTGACTAGGTAGGAGGTGCAGATACTCACCTCTCCAAATCCCCCTTTCCCCAAAGTTCTGAACTCATAGAAATATTTATCAGAGATGGGCTGCTTCTCGAATTGCTTCCATTGCACAAATCTAGCAAAGAAAGGGCTGGTCTGATACTCAATGAAAGGTTTTCCTCTTAGAAACTCCTGTGTGGCTTCTTTAACCTGTCCCATCATCACCTCCTCAAAGTCCTTCTCAGAGACAACTTTACACTTTTCCGTCATGTCCTCGGTAAGAAAAGCCATGAAACTCTTGGAGTCAGCTTTGCAGAATTTGTTAATGATATTCTGCCTGGCTTTGTCTTTAGCACCGGCCTCTGCCAAATTCCAGTCATTCAACTCATCCAGAAACTCTACAGCGGCTAGGTATTCTGGACTGGAGGCTAAAAGGAACCGTCGGAAGCATGTTTTCCCAATGGGCTGCTGCTCACAGATGTCCTCAAAGTCCGTGGGAATATTTGCACGCACCTCAGTACAATTCTCAAGTTGGGGAAGAAATAGGCTACGCCTTCGTTTCCTCATCTCCTTGTCGTCTAGACTCTGTGCTTTCAGGTAGGCTGTGTTGGCCACCAGGTTGTCCAGTCCACCCATGTCGCACATGGCTGTGGCGAGGTGAATGGTCAACTATATGACACTGCAGGTAACAATGAATAAGAAATAAAGAGATACAGGCAGTGCAGAGTCAAGCTAATCATGGTCCTCTCTGTTATATTTGTATCAGACTGAACCTGTAGTAGCCTTTTTTGGTCATTTATATAAATGTTTTCTTTTTCTTTTACTTTTGTCTTCCCTGTTCCACTCACGTAATTGCTCAGTAAGAATTAAAAACCTCAAAAGGGATTTTCTCTTAAGTAAGTGTCTTTGTATGCTAATTCGTGGATACTGTTCACGGAAAGGAACTTATGCCGTACCTTACTTAAGAGGCTTTGGCCTATGATTAGCCACAATGTTGAGGGATAAACAATGCAATTAACGTGCTCAGTCCTTGACTATCAACTTCAGTTCAAGGAAATAAACAGAACTAGATTCAACTAGGTTTATGAAGAAAATGTGAGTGGTGCTTGCTTGTGAAAACTGTGCCTCTTTAATGCTCAAGGGTGTTGCTATTGTAGTTACAGTGTTTTAGCTTGTAGGTTTCTTACTAGTCCAAGCAAAAAGGGACATTTTGGTCCCTAGATATAGCTTAACCCTTCCTTCAGTGTTAGTGCCAGTTCACCATGTCAGCCAGTGTGAACCGAACTTGATGCCCACTTCATTGTTTGCCAGGTGAAAATATATCAAATCACTTGGAGAAATAATAGCACTAGTTTAAAGTTTAATTCTTTTAGCGATCTATTCAAATCCGAACCCCAAGTTTGAGCCATATAGGCTTGCCTTAACAACTAATTACAATTAAATACTTGATGTTATAAGCTGATAGGTCATGGTTGTTTTCAGTTCTTTGAGAGTCTGAAGACTTTAGGAGCTTACAAGAGTAGGTTTAAAGCTCATTATACGAGCACATGGAATGAGAATAAAGTGAGAATAAGCCTTCATTAGGTGTAAACATTATAACAAAATCTGTCCTCTTGGCTGCATTCAACTCAGCTTTGCGCAACAGACAGCCATGTTTCAGAGGAGGCTGTCAGGCAGATGGCTGACATCCTATAATGATACAACATTAGCAATTATTAAGATGGCAAGATTTGAGACATTGTTTCTCTATTTTTTCTTCTTATAAAATACTTGAAAATTGAGTAATGTCAATTCAAATGCTGGAAAATAGTTTTGTAGAGTAACATGTGCCTGCACATAAACGTCTTTACAACACTAACATTTTTATTTAATTTTCTAAATGTGAGATCAGATAATAGCCGACAAGAGTCCAACAAACATATGAACTCCTTCAATACATCCCAGGAGGCACCTCATTGATTTGCCAAGCAGTATGTGAAAATGTCTAACATGAAAATAAATTTGTTGTGCAGCAATAAATATTCTATTCTTTTCTGTTTTAGAAATCAAATATTCTTAACTTGCAGATAAACACCAAGAAATGCACTATAGGTAGGCCTATAGATTCGATACAGGATGTATTAAAATTATATTGGGAAAGCCTTGATTATATCCATCAGGAACTGAGTGGACCTGAATGCTGTCAGATGTGAATATGAGCACCCTAAAACAATGTCTAAGAAGCTTTATTCTTGGTTAACACTGGACAGCCTGAAGTATTTTCACAAGTTATTACATTACACGTTGTTTGTAGTATAGCAGGACATTTGTTTCACTGTTTAATGTCTTTTCAACTACAAAAACAATTTAGTTCCTCATATTTAGCCTTGATTACACTCTTTAGCAAAACCTTAACCCCAGAATGCACCGGGGAAACCATCAATACAAACATTTTAGTTTACATTGCCATTGGCTAAAAAAGCCTGCGTCAAATTCCAACTAAATCTTTGTCTTGGAAATAGTTCTTATGGGTTCCGGACTAATCACAAGCACTCAAATCCTGAGCTGATTGTTTCACTGGAATTAGAAAAGGATGGAGCAATACACAGTGTACTGGCAGAGCACTTAGGGAATGCTTTTTCACAGACATCTGTTGCAAAGACTTTAGAAAAGTCATGGAAATTTCTATAAACTTTTTTTTTTTCTCCCCAGTTTATTTCTTCGAATAGATTCTGCACTTTGTAAGTACTTATGTAAAATGTGACCATAAGCCAGTTTAATACTTACATTTAATGATGACAGAATCTTCATTTTCGAGTAAACTAATCCTTCATTTCTGTGCTTTGAGGGCTTTTTAGAGACATTTGTACACTAAAAATAAATAATTAAAAACCTAAAATATCTATTTATCTGTCTGTCTGTCTGTAAAAAATGGAAGGAGCTATCTACTTGGTAATAATATTACACATAATATTTTTTAGTAGTTTTTAAGGCTTGATTTTTTTAAATGGAATGTACCTGAATAAATCATGTAAATTCTCCTACATTAATTAATCTATGACACAATGAATTTAATATAAATAGTGAAATGTGCACATTCATTTTAAGTTGATTCTCAAAAGTCTGTGATTTTGAGTGAGGCCTGTTTGTATTTGACTTGGAGTTATTTTGTACTGTATACAGACTGTATACAGCCAAACAGCTCAAATAGGAAAGTACTTGAGAAATACTGGAAAATACTGCACTAGCAAAGCTACTGCTCATTGAACAAGGCTTTATGCCTTAGAGTAGTATCCATAACCATAAGCGCTACTCTTCTGCACAATGGTAACAATTGCACTGCACAATGGAAACTTCAACGTAACAGAAACTCTTTCAAATGTCAAACATAACTGAACATTAGATATTAATAATGTTTCCCTTCACTCAAAAACATAAAATAGCATTTTATTTCAAAATTTACTCTCCATATCCAGCCATATGCAAAGCATGCTGGGAACTAACAGTTACTATATATTGTGTTTTTGCTTTTTGTACATTGCCTATTTGTCTATTATTCTTTTATTATGTGTGTCCTGTCCTGTTGCATTGTGGAGCTCTGTCACTATAACAAATTCCTTGTATGTGTAAACATACCTGGCCAATAAAGCTCATTCTGATTCTGATTCTTCTAAAATAAAACTGCAAAACTGAGCTAATTCTCTTAAGATAAAGAGGTAGCACTTCTTTCCTTAATTTTTTTAAAGTTTAATCAGTTCCTCAATTTAAGCCTCAAAACTGCTCAAGATTCCTTTATAAAAAAAAAAAGGAAAACACATCTCTTGGTTTTATTAGTAAAAAGTCCTCAATATTACACTGAGCCACAATTTTTTTAATGAAATATGCACACTTTTTAATTATCACCTTAATTTTTTAAAATGAAAATTACAACACCCATGATTCATTTTTAACAGTGATATCCATCTATCTATCTGTGTGTGTGTGTGTTGCGCAAATCTTCACCTGAAAAGTTATTTAAAAATAATCAATCATCCAGTTATCAGAAACAAACACCAATAAAACATTGGGATTTGATTTTATTTCTAACACACATAAAACATTCACAGCACAACTTCAGTTATAATCATACGATGCCACAAACACCCAAGTGAATCTGTCGTATCCCGGAGCTCTTCTGGCTGGTTTTTCTTAATGCTGTATGAGGTGACAGGATGGTAAAGCTAACCAGTGTCACCTGGATTTCTGCCAACATCCTTGGTTTCACTCTGACAGTCACACACGTGCACACAGGTTTTCCTACACATTCAATGGCTGGAGATGCTCTGATAATCAGTCTGGTCTCCCTAAGCAGAGTAGTGCCAAAGTGGACGGAGGAAATGTGGGTCCAAAGCTTGAATCCTCATTTGCCAATCCTCTGTACCACCCAGTCCTGTTGGCATAGCGGGCATCTATTGTTCTGCTTCACCCAGAGGGACATGCAGCAGTTGTGGAAGGAGTGGTTGCACTCTCCCCACACCACTGAGAGAAAGACAGAATGAGAGACAGCTATGTTTCAGACCCAGAAAAATAAAACTCAGACATTCCACAAATGTTCCGCAGAAGAAATACAGACAGTCATACTGGTTTTGTAACAACATGAGGGCGAATTTTCATTTATGGGTGAACTATCCCTTTAAGTGTGACACTATTCCTTGATTTAACCTACCAGTGTGGAGGCAGGGTTTATTGTGTGACGCAAATGAATACTATGGATCGTGCACTTGGTCAAGGTACTTAACCCCAGGTTGGTTTAGTTGGATTGCCCCTAATAGGTGTACTGTAAATTGCTTTGGATAAAAGAAACTGATAAATGACTTGAGTATATAATTTATTATACTGTGTATTAAAAATGGGAGAAATAAAGAGATAAAATGTGAAAAATATTAGTGCAAACTGTAACGGCAATGAACAGTGCAGCCATCTGCTTCTAGGGGATTAATGTAATTGATTAATTAGGCAGGCAATTAGTATGCCAGCAGTGAGGTTACAGTTGACTTACCCACACAGTCCTCTTGTTTGTTTTCAGCCTGACATCTCAAGCATGCATCTGAAATACATTTAAAAATACATATTCAATATTCATTTAAACAAAGCCAGTTCTTATTTCTGTTCATTTAGGGCAGAAATTAGTTGAAATCATGTCATTTTAAAATTCTTTCAGAGAACAGACTTGCTAAAGTCATGCAGTTACAGTCCATCTCTGTGCATAATTGTTTTTTGGTTGGAATGCATTAACTACATTTACATGTGATGAACCAAAGCATGGCTGTCTCACAGCCTAGTCAACTGCCTACCTAAACATCATTTTAGTATTTACTGTTTAAATGATCAAAGACAAGTGCATCTCCTATCTCTTTGAATGGGGAAGCATCAAATTCTCCAAACTGTTCACCAAGCTTATTTGAAATCACCAATAAAATCTGACAACAACTGTCTCATAAGTGTAGTTTCTTATGCTCAAAAAGTGTTAAAAAAAAAGAGCATATTTTTCAATCGCAACCAGAGCTTCCAACAGCAGCTGCAGTGGCGTGATGACTTCACCAATTAGCGATTGGCTCTTTTATTCAGTAGGCGGGACTACTCCGCTCCACCATATTGGGCATTGCACTTTCTCTCCCATTAATAAGTAATAGGAGTGCACGGTCTCTGTACATCTAAAGCAGGGCTGTCCAAACTCGGTCCTGGAGGGCTGGTGTCCTGCAGAGTTTAGCTCCAACTTGCCTCAACACACCTGCATGGAAGCTTCTAGTATGCCTAGTAAGACCCTGATTAGCTGCTTCAGGTGTGTTTAATTAGGGTTGGAGCTAAACTCTGCAGGACACTGGCCCTCCAGGACCGAGTTTGGACAGCCCTGATCTAAAGCAGGCATCCTCAAATCTGGCCCACTCCTGCAGAGTTTATCTCTAACCCTAATCAAACACACCTGAGCATGCTAATCAGAGTCTTCAAGATCATTAGAAAATCACAGGTAGGTGAGTTTGATCAGGGTTGGAGCTAAACTCTGCAGCAGATTGGCCCTCCAGGGAAAGATTTGAGGAACCCTGATCTAAAGTCTTTGATTTGAACATTCATTGCAGCACTTCTGAACGCTGATTCAATTCAGTGGTTTTGGGCCTCATAAAGGCTTTTCACACTTGAAATAGGCCTAGTTAACTGTGTGATTTCAAACCCCCAGACCAAGATGACAATTTTGCCTCACGTCTCACAATTTACCTAGGGTTGACAGTCAATCCTGAGTATTCATAAGATGACATGTCACTGTACATTTCATAGTTGTTTGCTCCCATTGACTTCTGTAGTATTTTTCCCCTACTATGGAAGTCAATGGGGGCCAACAACAGTTCGATTACCAGCATTCTTTAAAATATCTTCTTTTGTGTTCAACATAAGACAGAACATACAGGTTTGGAATGACATGAGGGTGAGTAAATGATGAGAGAATTTTCAACCATTCCTTTAACACCCCAAAAGTGGTACTAATCCTGCACTGTATACTGGGTAAAGGTACATTTCACACTTGTAAAGTTTAACATCACTTTTTACCCAGGTTTATGAAACCTTGCTCCAGATCAGGTTTGACAGTGTTTTTCCAGTCTTAACCCCACACTGCAGTATCTGATGATATGGTCTTAGAATGTTAGAGCTAGATGCTTAGCAACCAGCAGCTATTTTCATGCCTCACATTAACATCTTTTGGACCATTACGGAAACACGGCACTTGGTATACAGTTGTTTCAGCATCTGGGTGGAAAAAAATGATGGAAAAGATGCATAAATCTAGAACCTTCATGTAAACATGTGGCATGCTGCATTTGTCCAATCAATGAAAATGACACTGCAAAAATGCAACCAAGAACGTTAAACTAGAGTTCACAATGTACAGTGTGAAACGTCCATTTATGAACACCCAGGGTTAATTTTTAACCCCGATTTAAGTATGAGCAGTGTGTGAAGCTTGAAACAAAGTAACCCAGAATGACCCAGGGTTAACTATTTCAGGTGTGACATGTCCTTATGAAATGTTCCTTTACCCAGATTTAAAAGTGGGGATTAGAATGACCATATATGGGGTTACTGGCAGTGTGAAAACACCACACGATTGATTGGGCACTTTTGGGCATCAGATGCGTTTGAACGTTTTACTTGACTTTTTTTGAGCATTATAGATACCTTCAAACAGTCATTTTGTTACATGTTTACTCGAACGTTTAAAGCAGTATTTGTGTGCATTTAAATGTCTTTGAGTGTTCCATTTAGAGTTTTTCAGCATCATACGTGAATACAAACGTTCTAGTAGATAGGTTAACGTTACTCCATTATTCCATTCAAAAAATTAAATATGCGCGTTTAAAATTCGATTCAGCATCATGGTTCATTCGAACGTTCGATGCATTATTTCGAGCGTTGTTTTGGCTTTGGAAGGTGTGATTCTCCTGTTTGTTTTAGAACTTGTCCCAGTCACGGCATTTTGGCCATTATAGACACATTTCAACGTTTGAGTCAGCATTTTCGTGACCACTTATGATTTCAACAAACACTGTCTATGTAGGCAGCACTACGTCATTTATTTTTATCTGTGTTATTTTGCTAGAAACGACTCGACAGTGTTATCTGCCTATTCATGGTCTGTTGAGGAAAACCAGCTAAGAATCACAGAAAGGTACACAAATGCTATTTCAGCTAACTTAGCCGGTTAGCTAGAGAAACACTCACCCATTACTTGAACCCGACAAATAGCGCAAGTGTCACACTCCACATCCCAGCTCCACATGGCTACCGCATTCCACTTCTTGAGGGAGAACATCTTGTCTCCCCCTGATTTAGATCCAGAAGAACCGCTGTGAGTGTGCACTAAACCCGGCTCATCACCGTCGTCCATCTCCGCCATGGCGAAGAGGCGCAGAAACAAAATGGCTGAGCTAGGCTGGTCTGCAGACACGCAGATCGGTCTCTCACTGGAGTTGACCGTAAACAGGCCCCTGCCTGGATGTTAAATACACTCAGTCAGGAACATTTTCACACTGTTCCCTAATTTCTCCAAAGTACTCTAAAACAACCATACTCATTCTATCTGTCTTTTGAAACGCATTCAATTATTTAATTTGTATTTGTATGACTTAATTTATGCATTTATCTGATATGTATTTTAATGTTTTTGTTTTGACTTTATGCTTCTGTGATGTACATATCTTCTATTTTTCACCCTCCGTGTTTTATAGGTTTTATTTACCATAAATAAATAAATAAATACAAAAAAGTAGAAATTAGAATTAAAACTAGAATTTATTGACTTGGTTTTACATGCAAGCATTATTATTTTGTAAATAAAAATACTGAACGTGGCATGCTATATTTAAGCAATATCACATGAGCAAGAGTGCTGCTGCTAATTTTGACCTGGCTGTGATTGCTTGTGGCAACTGTCAAATTACAGTTGTGCCAAAAGTGCTAGTGATGGTCACCGTCACCCCCAATTCTTCATTTTTTTTTATTTTTTATTATTATTATATTAAACAAAATGTTGATATGGGATTTGGAAAGTTTTCAAACTCTAAAAGAAAAATCTGTAAATTTGGAGTTAAGCATGCAAATATTTCTGAAATTTGGCTACTAAAATAAAAAGGTCAATTTGTGACCCATGTCTGCTTTTTTATTATATATTTAAAATAAAATACTGTATAATAATGTATTGCAATGTAAACGGATATTCAGAGTGCAGAATATACAATTTGCTGGTGATACTGCAAAGTTATAGGCTACATGAAATCCTCATCATCCTTTCAAAAAGACAGTCTATGTCAAATCTGTTACCATGATTTTGGCTACATTTAGATATTTTGGTCTGGTTATAACAATTCTGAAAATTAAAAACCCTTCTAAAGACA
Source organism: Tor tambroides (assembly GCA_021397915.2). Classification (NCBI taxonomy): domain Eukaryota; kingdom Metazoa; phylum Chordata; class Actinopteri; order Cypriniformes; family Cyprinidae; genus Tor; species Tor tambroides. Next base: position 229 of record JAFVLL020025776.1, on the reverse strand, counting down.
GTTATGTCAACTTCTTTTAATTATCTTGGCTTGTAGGATCTTGTTTGGTTCCTTTTTAAAATTTGAATAAAATGAAAACTAAAAGACTTTCAAATCACATGAGCCAATATTTTATTCACAATAGAACATAGAGAAACAAATGTTTAAACGGAGAAATTTTACACTTTTATCCACTAAATGAGCTCATTTCAAATTTGATGCCTGCTACAGGTCTCAAAAAAGTTGGCAC
>JAFVLL020025775.1:0-27080 GCA_021397915.2 Tor tambroides | reverse complement strand
GATCAATAGGGCCCTGCGCCTTTCTGGCTTGGGCCCTAATAAACAGAGCAGATTCAATAGGGTCCTCACACCATCGGTGCTCGGGCCCTAATAAAATGAAAACACACACTCTTCAATACATCAAGCATTCACATGACCACTTTTGTTAAATAATTATGTACAGAGAATTCAGGCTACAAATCATATGTTTATTAGTTTACCAATACAGGCCACTGTGGAAATGTTTACATTGTACAGTCAAGTCTTGTGTAGCCGTTAAGGCTTAAAGCAACATGTTACATGCTTTGGCTGTTACTTCTCCTCATAATAGAGATTAAATTTAGAGTATTGTACACATACACAGAAAATAGTTGAAAATGTAAGGTTGAGGTTTGATTCTTGTTTGAGACTTAGCTTCACATTTCAGTACTGAAATGCATGAAATGTACTGAAAATGAATCATGGAGGGCTGAACTGGTGAGAGTGTGTAGAGGAAGAGAGAGACTTAGTTTAATCTATGTCAACTAAGGCAATGTGCATATAAAACTGTTTGATAAAGCATTTGTACTCTCCAAATGCCAAACTGTAATAAGCTACAAATTCAAAAGAATACAAGTTAAATCTTACTGTCAGCAACATTTATGCATGGAAACATGTATGAGAATATCTTACCCAAGATGACAAAGACATCAGCAAGAGATTTCTTTTTCTTCTCTGTCTTTAAAAATACTTTTACTGCTGATGTTTTTCTGCAAGTTAGCATTTATTACATCTACACATCTGCTATCAAGCCCAATAGCCAAACTACAGAAAAAGCAAGCTGGATGAAGAAAAGAAAAAAAGAAAATCAGCCAGCTTCTTACAGCTCAATACGAAACATGTGTCTTCCAGCAGAAAAAAAGTGAAATTATGTGCAATCACTTCTGTGCAAAATTAAGAAAATTACTAGGATCTGTTAAATGTAAAACAGCCTAATGACTCCATATAAAGCTGTGTGTACAGTATTGCATCACAAAGAGCAACAGCACATAAAAGACATGTGAGTTCCCATGTGAAAAACAAGTACACTTCCATAATGTACTTAAAGTGCTCTATTTTGTGCACTAATTTTGTACTTAAAATGATTCTTTAGTACTTCTTAAGATAAACTTAAGATCATCTAAGTGTAATCAACTGTGCTATTTTGAGACACAATGAATATTAAAATGCACTTTTAACATACTATCTTTGTATTTAAAAATATATTTAGTTACCACTTGTAGTACACTTGAGTGTACTAGTGTATGAAAGACGGGTTCAAGAGTGCTACAAGTGGTAACTAAATATATTTTTTAAATACAGAGATAGCATGTTAAAAGCGCATTTTAGTTCATATCCATGGTGTCTCAAAATAGCACAGTTGAGTACACTTAGATGATCTTAAGTTTATCTTAAGTTCTAAAGAATCATTTTTAGTATATTAAGTACAAAATTAGTGTGCAAAAATAGAGCACTTTAAGTAAATTATGGAACTGCACTTGTTTTTCACCTGGGTTGTCTGAAGGCTGTGCTTCAATTACAGCTGGCCTTATGTTGATGTAAACAAAAGAGTGAGGTCTAAACTGCTCATTCTGAAACTAGTCTGCTGCCTCCTAGTGGTCTGGAGAACCACAGCACCAGGATTAACATGAAGTTTCTAAATCACAGCATCTAAATCATGTCACAGAGATACATATGATATTGGAATAAAGTTGGTAGTTGGTTAAATAGTGTTGATCCAAAAAAAAAAAAAAAATCATTCGTATAGGCAAATATACAAAACAAACAATTTCACAGTTGTCTAAAAAATACAACTTCTTGAATTGTGCTTCCGAAAATAATTACTAATATTTACGCCTCTCCATCATAACTAGTGCGACTGATGGGCCTCTTAATAGAAAATGACAGGTATAACGCCATAAAAATGGGAACCTAGGGTCAAGCTTGAAATCAGTTTTAAGGCAGCAATGTTGGACAGAGGAAAGAGTCAAAGATGTGACCGGTCAAACTTATCAGTGTTCAAACAAGAAACCTTCATGCAAACACAGCTCAAAACATCTGAATCCTGGCTGCTAAACCTCTTAAAGTAATTTGTTTAATTAGTTGACCCTCAGGATAGGTCAAACAGACCTCTGGATGCTTTCTCACATTTAACAGGATAGATGACTGACCTGCCTCATACTAAAGGTCCCATTGCTTATTTACACATATTTAAACTAGATTTATGATATGTATGCATTTATGGCAAAACTGTAAGAAAAGATTTAAATAATGTACTGTACAGATAATAACAGTTACTAATTTTGAAAATCTTTGTTGTGCCATGGAGGGGGAAGGACAGAGAAAGAGGATGTTAGATTCCAGTTTCAAGAGTCAGATAGTTTAGTGTGTCTGGTTGCTTTGTTGTTTTTAAATGTAAACTTGACACTCAACTTTCATATGATTTCTGTGCAAAACACCAGCAGGAATGATCAGGGTCTGTACAGTATAGATGACTGGGCAGTTGTACAACTTTGACTATTTTGGCTCAAAAAGCAAGTCACCAACACTTTTAAAAGAATGATGATACTGATCAAGACTGAAAAGCAATGCAATATTAGCAGCACTAACATGAAAATATGAACCAGACAGCAAGTCATGCTAGGAAATATAATTATTTAACCAAGGACAATAATTACACATCTTATCTGAAGCTTTTTGGAAAAACTGACAATAACATAGTTTTTTTTTTTTTCTGCAAATGAACTTCCTTCAACTTGTGCAAACCAATATGTGGTGAGAGTTTGATGGTGATCCCATTAAAAAAATAGTCTCTGTCCTCCCCATAGTAGCAAATGACAATGCTTAAGACCATTTAGAGCATCCCATGGCACAATAAATCCAATCCCTCTGGTACAGTTTATACCTACAAATCTTGAAAAGTCACAACACAATAAAAGCTTCAGTCATGCCTCATTATCTCTTAAAGTCTCACATCCATCTGTTTTGTCCATTCTTCCCTGAGAGAGCAGTGTGACGGCAGGGTGGTTGTCAGGGAAACAAGACAAGCATATGAAATTTCAACACTGTTTTAACAGAAACAAATAATGTGTGCTGCCACCCCATGACCAATGAAAGGCAACAAAAAAAATGAAGCAACTAAAGATGTGGTATGATGCAATTAACAAAGGCTGCTAGGAATATTAGCTGCCTGATGAGCAGATCCAAGACCTGGACAAAGGATTAAAGGGGAAAAGCGCAGCTCTTGGGTTGAATAAATTGGTAGAAAAGAAAAAAGGGAAAAATTACACTGGAGAGCAATTATTTGTTTTCAGGAATGCCAACAGCTGTGAGAGTAGCTCGATACTGCTGCAAAACTACATGCATGCTCTTCACAAAGCCTTTGGAAAGAGGGAAGAGTGGGAAACCAATGTCTGGATAGCCACTGCGCTCTGGAAGGAAGCTGCGATAGCTCTTTCTCCGTTTCTTTGGTCTCACAGCCGGCTGAGACTCCTGATACGGTTTTACACTTTGTGATGTCACAAAACCCAACACCCCTTCAGAACCTTCTGGTATTTCTGATCCTGCACCACTCACAACTGAACTATCACACTCAGAATTCTGGCTCAGGTCCCGCTGCCCACCTGAACCAGGAAGCCCACTGGGCCCCACTGTGGAGGGACTGAGACCTGAGTCCTCAAGCTCCTCTTCACTTCGCACATCCTGCTTGTTTGGGCTGCTGTGGGCCAGAGCTGACGGGATCTCTTCCAGAGGTTCTCCATGGAGGCTTCCAACACCACAACGTAAAGCACGGTCAGTCACTGCCCCATCCAACTCAAGCCAGGACTCCAGCCGATGGACCAGTCGCCATCCGCTGCAGGGAAAGTGCTCACAAATCTCCTGCTGAAAGACCTCCACAGGCTGCAGGAGAAGTTGAGTCATTGACTGCACCATCTTAATAAGTGCCATCTCGTTGTAGCAGCGACTGTTCTCGTAACCCTCCTGAAGGCCTCGGTCACTGTCAAAGCCAGCCTCATTATAGTATGGCTCGTTTACCAGGATCAGACCTGAAGGGGTGGAGACAAAATATTTACACAACAGTGCAAGAGAGAAGTGAAGAGGGCTTCTAAATGTAATTATACATTCAAAATTACATTTAATTATTTTCACACTTCTCAAATGCCTGACCCTACAAAAGTGATCCTTAAAGGGATAGTTCACCCAAAAATGAAAATTCTGTCATTAATTACTCACCCTCATGTCATTTCAAACCCGTAAGACCTTTGTTCATCTTCGGAACACAACTTAAGATATTTTTGATGAGATCCGAGAGCTCTCTGACCCTCCCATAGACAGCAAGGGTACTACCACGATCAAGAAACGTAGTAAGAACATCGGTGAAACAGTCCATGTAACATCAGTGGTTCAACCATAATTTTACAAAGCTAAGAGAATACTTTTTGTGCGCAAAGAAAACAACTTTATTCAACAATGTCTCCTCCTTAGAGCGCCACCTTAGAGCGCCATTTTGGAGAATATCACGACGTACGTGTGCGCTTTGAATTGGACGTAAACAACGTATGTTTACGTTCCGATCAAAGCGTGCGCATACGTGTTCTGTGTGAGCAGTACCATGCGCTTACATGGTTTCCGTTAAGATCAAAGCGCGAGCATGCGTCGTGATACTCTCCAAAATGGCGCTCTAGGGTGACGCGGAGAAGACGAATTGTTGAATAAAGTTATTTTTGTTTTCTTTGCGCACAAAAAGTATTTTCTTAGCTTCGTAAAATTATGGTTGAACCACTGATGTCACATGGTCTGTTTTACCGATGTCCTTACGACGTTTCTGTGCCTTGATCGTGGTAGTACCCTTGCTGTCTATGGGAGGGTCAGAGAGCTCTCAGATCTCATTAAAAATATCTTAATTTGTTTTCCGAAAATGAACGAAGGTCTTACGGGTTTGGAATGACATGAGGGTGAGTAATTAATGACAGAATTTTCATTTTTGGGTGAACTATCCCTTTAAAGCAACTGTATGTAGTTTTGTGTATTTTTGCTACTTTGGAGCCTCCTACAGTTAAGAAAGTTGAATTCACTGTCATAATGGGTAGCCGTGCATATGGATTTGTTGCTGCCTTACAGGGTTGTGCACTATACCAGTACTAGAAAAAAAAAGGTATATATTATTTTAAACGGTACAATAACATGATTGTGCTCAGTTCGGTACTTGATACGCTGCTGTTTCCAAGTTCAACACTATGTGGCAGTGTTACCAAACTGATGCGAAACTAGCAAATGTGACGAGGAACAAGTTGGATCAAACAGATAAAACTCACTTTACATGATAATTGTACTGACAACATTAAATAAAGCAATATTGTGAATACTGACATAATGTTAATGTTACTGTGTGTATTTGTGTAAGCACTCTATGATGCGTGTCAAAGTTTTCTATTTGCAACATGTTTTGCATTGCTTTGTTTTTTTGTTTTTTTCATTCATTTTGAACAAATCTTTAATATGACTTGCGAACATCAAGTCATCTCAGCAAATTATTCATTCATTTTGTGTTGACCGCATATGTGCAACACATTGGTGAATTTGGCTATTATCATGTAAGATTTTAATTATATTTAATTGACTTGAATGAAATGACTTGAAAAAAAGATTAGCTCATTTTGATGAACAAGAAAAATCTGAGTCAGTAAAATGATCCGAAATTCCCATCACTAGCTCACAGAGTTCAGCAGAAGCACTTTTGCGAATCCCTTTATTATTAAAAAAAAAAATAAATAAAATAAAATAAATAAATAAATAAAACTTTTTAATTCAGTTATCATTTGAGGCTACTTTTTTGTCACCTATGGCAGGGGTTTTCAAACTGTGGTTCGCAGAGTGGGACAAGGTGGGTCGCACAAAGTCACTTGGTTGCTGCTAAATTTGTGTTTCAATGACACACACAGTTCAGTCTAGGGGTGCACGATATACCAACATTAATTACGAATTGCGATATTGCTTAGTGCGATTTTCGAATCGCAAAGGCCGAGATTTAAAACATGAGTTGCGTGTTTTGAAGCGCGGGCGCGCACAAGTTGCAATAACAGAGAGAGTCTCAGAGCAACGGTTCATTAATAAAGGCTTGGTCCGCATTATTGATGAGAAGAAACTCGCTCACTTCACTGCGCTGTGTTCTGCATGAGACTGCATAAACCGGAAAATTCTAATGCTACGAAAACTGTTTCAGGTATGTTCATTCAGTTCTATCGTCTGTTTGAACTTGGCATCTTTCCGAGAGATAATGTATAAACAGTTTGTTGTTTTCATTCCTTCATATGCATATGATTACCAACCAATAAGGAAACGGTCTGTAAAAACATTTCACATGTATACGGGCTGAGCAGGGCACAAACGCGGATTTAATTCTAACATGATTTTAATATTTCCACATGCTAACATAACACTATTTACAAAATGTCCTATTCCTTGCCATATCATCACTACGTAGAGGAAAAAAAAAATGTGCCAAACTTCAAAAATCTTTTGAAGATATCGCTGAACATTTATTTAACGATTGCAAAAGTAAATTTCTGGCTGAAGTAAATTTGTCATCTCGGTTTTTAGTTTATTTAAAATGAGACGCATCATTATTTTTACAATTAATCTCCAAACTGTTTTGGATAGTTCTACTACGCTTCTTTTGCTTTGCAAAAAAAAATTTAATAAAAAAGTGATGGTTTGGTCTCCGCTCTGCCCTACACGCACAGAAGGATCATGAATGCATTTTCTGCGCTGAACCCCACAATGAGTTTAACAATACTCGCAGCACGGATTACAGTATAGCCTGCACCGGAGTGAGCGTGTTTCAGTTTTTATGGACATATTTCATAGACTCATTAACGTCTGTAAATGAAGAAATTAAAACGTAATTATTAGTTGGGAAATTTTACAGTTGTACTATAAAATAAAATGGTCATTTTTCTTAATTTCCGCCATATTAAACTTTTAATTAAGAATAAGCTTACAGTAATTTCAATTGTTTTGTTTTTTTTTGTTTTTTTTTAAATCTCAAATATTTTGGTGGGTCTCGAAATAGATTATACTTGTCTAGGTGGGTTGTGGAATGGAAAATTTGGGAACCCCTGACCTATGGTATCAATTTAGTATCAATAATGAGGTATTAGATTCTGGTATCATACCGAAGCCAAAATTGCGGTATCAAGGCTTACCTACTGCTTTAAAGCAATGATGCTCAAACTTTAATTAAACTTTACGTTTCAGAAATATACTGTATTAAATTTTTTTGTCCATTATAACAACAATTATTACAGTACAATAGTAACTGTGCTGACTGGGTTTCAAAAAATGTAGCACTAACAAGCAGACCATAACAAGGGCATAATAGGAGTAGTTTTTAAATCAACCTTGTATAGAGATAAGAACTTGCAGTAGACTGGATTTGCTGGTCCATCTTTCAGTACCCTGCGAAAGGAAACATTACAAAAATCACACCTCAATATCGACCAATATTCAAACTACAAAATGGAGGGTATCAAGCATTTAGTGCTACATCTAAATTGTGTGTCTATTTGATTCCAAAAAAAGTCATCCAACGTAGTGACAATGAAGAATGATCAAAGAGAGTGCAAAGAGGTGGCTAGTTCAAAATTAGGAGTATATTACACAAAAATTAGATTAGAGACTAGGTTAGCTTACCTTTCCAATCCAGGTACCAAGAAGACTGACACAAACCTTCCCATTGTCATAGAGGTTTGGGTTAAGTCGCCCACTGCACTGAGAGAGGTAACGGAAGAGAGGAGGAACAGCAGGATATATATTAGGAAGCTGGATATCAAAAAGAAAGAGTCCATCCTCATAGGGAGTGCGGTTAGGGCCTTTAATGAGAGCTGAGAAAAGGTCCTGAAGAGAAAAACAAGAGGAAATGTTAGTTGAAGAATCCTATCACCATTTTTTAAGGAAATACTGTTTTTCATACATTGCAAAATAAACCAAATCCAACAACAAAATCTGTTCATAAAAAGACTGTGTGCAAGGCACACTCACCATTCTGTCCTCAAAAGTCTTTACCATGATGCCATCAGGCAGAGAGGTGGCCAGCAAGGCCATTTCTTTCCTCACAGTGCTAAAGAACTTCTTTGCCTCAGCTGGCTGGAACTCCATTTTTTTAAATGAGTGAGTGTCTATTGTGAGAAAGAGGAGTCATTTAAGAGAGCTTCTGTAATAAATCTCAGACAAGATCTTCTGTAGCTCAAACAGTAGAGCATGGCACTGATAGCTCTGATTAAAATGTAAATATGTAACTTCAATACTAAGTCGCTTTGAGTAAAAGTGTCTGCCAAATGTGTAAATGTTTTTGTTCGTACTTAAATTCAAACAGATTATTAGCACTATAAATCATTATGAGAAGGTACTACATATGCTGGTGTCTGTACCTGGTGCCCATTCCAAAACAGAAAACACTTCCCCTTTAGCACTGGTGAAGGTGACACCCGGTTTGCCTCCACTCTGCTGGCATAAAACTGGCGTGTCACTAGGCCACTCAGAACGCACAGGTGTCTGTGGTTCAGCTAGCACTGGCACGGTCACTTTTTCCTCCTCAATGGCAGCCTCCATTTTATCTTCTTCTACAATGGCCACATTGTCTAGAGTTTTCTTCAGATTCTCTTGAAGTTTCTTAATGTCATCCAAAAAGCGTTTTTCTTTTGTGGGTTTGGCATCGGCAGGGGTTGTAGCAGCACTAGTGGCTGATGGTTCGGCAGTGGGAGAGGTCGGTGATCCAGTCCAGAGCTGCTCAACAGTCATGTTCTTTAAACTTTCCAAAATCTTCAGGGCTTCTTTAAGCTCACGGAAACCACGTGGCGGAGTCTCTTTACTGGGTTTCTCTTCAAGTGCAACTCCACCTCCACCTGAGCAAGCAAAAATAAAAAGTAATTGCTACAAAGTGTTCACTGTTCCCTAACCAATGAGCTAACCTATCTTTGACGTTGCAGAGAATTCTAATGTCCATGGGCATCACTAGTAGGGGGAAATTATATATATATATATATATATATATATATATATATGTGTGTGTGTGTGTGTGTGCGCATGTCCCATGGGATATATACACATCCGTTTAGTGCATGCGGCGCCTTGATTACCGTTACATTTCATCATTCTTCGTTTCTCAGTCGGTGATGACACAGAGCCGTAGTACACTGAGAAAGCTACGCAATATCGCGTTCATTATCGCAGATGAATCGCCTTCCATAATGAACGCGATATTGCGTAGCTTGTCAGTGAACTACGGCTCTGTGTATTAAATGCTGCTCCATTTGAAAACAGGTGATGGAGATTTAGCGGTAATCAAGGAACCGGCATTACTGACGAGATGCGCATGCATATCGCTTGAGACATATCGCCCAGCCCTAAATATATATATTTAATATAGAAAATATATATCAAGGCATTAATGTTTGCCTATAAAACCACCTCTAGCTCTGCACCCCTTTACCTAAATTCAGTACTTCAGACCTATGTGCCCTCTAGAAGCTTGCGTTCTGCAAGTGAATGACGCATTATTGTGCCATCCCAAAGGGGCTGTTTACACCTGGTCACTTCATGCGTTTTTTCTGATCGGATAGCTATCCGATCCTGCAAAGACCAGATATAAATGCCCTCCAAAACGTTTTCGAGACGCATTTAAATCCGATCGCTCAAACCACTTCAGGAGGTGGTCTGGGCCGCATTCCAGACGAAACTGGACAAGTGTAAACGCATCTGGTTGTTGAAACCACATATGCAAATTTTACTCCTCCCAAAATATTAAAATAATAAACGTGTGAGAGCGTTTTATACGCTATATGGCGTGTTATAGTCAGATATGACAGTGCTAATGCGACAAGCATCCCCGGGGATGAGTAGCTGAGCATCTCTTCAGCAAGCTGCACGCAAACTGCCGCAAATGAAACTGAAAGTAAGTCACAGACGCTCAACACACAATCATCTTCATTAAAAATAGTGAGACTAACCTATCTTTCCAGTGCTGATGCCCCGCTCTCTCCTGTTGCGGTCTCTGATCTTGAAATTAGCTGATAATGAATAAAATGCAGCGCATATCTATTGCTTTCATTGACGTGAACTCCGTTAAATTTGCATGTAGTGCGGGAATTGAAGAACAGATTTATATTCGTTTTGCGAAGACACCTTTATGTAGCCAAGTGCAAATGGAAACGTTTTAACAAATCAGATAGATATCTGATCAGAGAAAACGCATGAAGTGACTAGGTGTAAACAGGCCCCAAGAGGCACAAAATCACTTTCCTGGACTTTTTCACTAACTGTTCCCACCTGGTGGAATGACCTGCCCAACTCAGAGCAGCTGAATCCTTAGCCATCTTCAAGAAATGGCTAAAAACACATCTCTTCCATCTTTATTTAACCCTGTAACTCTAGCACTCTCTATTCTAATTCTATTTTATCTATCCGTCTTCTTTTTATTAAAAAAAAAAAAAAAAAACACCCCTGACCCTCTATCAATTGCATATTTATTCTCTAACTGCTAGTTTTTTTCTTTAAAAACTAACACTAGCTTTCTTTTTTCTATTCTAATCTACTTATTCCTTTATAAAAAAAAAAAGAAGTTTTTCTATATTCTATCTACGTATTTTCTGAAGAAAAAAAAACTTGCTATGTGTACTGCGTTAGGCTAACTGAGACTTGTCATAGCGCTTGCATGTTGTTGCTCTTTTGTTGGTTTTGATTGCTTCTATTGTCCTCTTTTGTAAGTCGCTTTGGATAAAAGCATCTGCTAAATGACAATGTAAATGTAATGCAAAAACTAGAATATAATTTAATATAAAAATTAAGAGTTTTAGTTATTTAGTAAAAATACACCTGAGGCAAATTAAGCTCAAAAAATGTGCAAAAAAAAAAAAAAAGAACGTACATTTCAGGCAAACACAGTATTCAGGTGGTGCACAATAACTACTGGTAAATTTGGCAAACATTTATACAGTCTGGAGTCTCACTTACAATGGACAAATACTCCATAAGGTCTATATTGCTGGGCACTTTTGGACGTCTGACCTCTATCCATTTTGTTTCTCTTGTAATGTGAATGTGATGTGTTTAATGTCAAAGCACTAAAGAGAACATTTTATCCAATACTTAATTCTGCAATTTAACTTTAAGAGAATTTAATACCTCCAGGAAGTTCATGAGTGGGGACAGCTCCTGGTGAGTCTGTAGTCGTGGAGGCATGCACGCCATGGGTTTTGCCATCAGCAGTGGCACCTGTGGTGGGGGAGGAGACTGGGATGGTTTCCACACCGCCTGGATCCTCTTCCACTTGTCCATTATCTGTCTCCCAGCTATCACTCTCATCTTCCCATTCTTCAGATGAGGCACCACTACTGCTGCCCTCTGCAGAGTCATAATATGTTTCTTCAATCTCAGACTCGACATTATACAAGTGCTGAGAGGAAAAAAAAAAAAAAAAAAGTTAGGGTCTATAGGTGGATGTGTGCTTTTACAGTAGCAAGATCATTACCTCAGTTTGAGTAAACTGGTGCATACCTGTGGCAGGACAATTGTCTTAGAATTATCAGCCCACACAACTTCCACTTTACTGCTCAGATCCACCCTGCACACTTGGCCAACAGATCTCTACAGGACGGTTGGGGCAAGGCATTAAAGCAAAAGGAGAACGAAGACCAAAGAACACAAAAATTGCAAATAACACGTTAGAACTATCTAACTACCTTATAGAGGTTCCAAGACATATTGTCCACTTAAAATTTTACATAAAAATGTGCACTTGAATAAAATTTACTATGAGATGCAGAGAGATCAAACTCTGTGGTCAGCCTGGAAATGTTCTCTTAAATTCTCTTAAATGCAAAACTATTTTTGTACCTCATTTTCACAGTCCTCTGTGTCAGAGTTGCCAATTCTTATGACAATATCTGTTGTGTGGAAATGGAAATCTGGATGATCAGCAATGTCATAAACACTAACGTCCTCCTCTTCCCCAATTACCTACATATACAAGATTAATTTGTTAAATAATATGAAAACAGACAATCCCACACACCTCTTGATGCTAAAAAATAAAAATACCTCAACATTGTCGCCTGCAGCATTAAGTTTGACCCACTTGACTGCACAGGTTCTGGCCTTATGGTCACCTGACTGAATCACCCCATAGATGCCTTGATCCTGAAGAGCCTGGGCTGCAGGAGCCACAATCAAACAGTTTATTTTAAGTGAGTAAAAAGCGAAATCTAATCATTTGTTGTGTATGGCATGAATGATGCAAATCAAAAGCCATATTTAAAATTGCACAATTGTGTTAAATAGAGAACATACGTCGTTTGTCTACAACGTAGTCTCCAGGGCAGAACTCATGGTTGTCCAGGTGCTGGATAGGGATCAGGTCATTGGAGCGTATCCCGGTCTCTAATCTACCATCCTTCCACATCACATCTGCAGAGGTTACAGTGGAGACAACCTCAACTGCCACCCTATGCACAAACAAACACACCATATAAGAATCTATTTAAATGATGTCTTGTTTATAAAAAAAATTGACCCTCTAACATTAGCGCACTCTATTCTTTCGACTTTTTAAAAAAAAAAAATTTTTTTAAATAAAAAGAAAAGACCCTCTATCACTAGCATTCTCTGTTCTTTTTCTATTCTATCTACTTGTTTTCTTGCTATTTATTATTTAAAAAAAAAAAACTAAGTGTACTGCGTTATATTAACCAATACTTGTTACAGCACTTACATATTATTGCTTATTGTTGGTTTTGATTGCTTCTATTTTCCTCATTTGTAAGTTGCTTTGGATAAAAGTGTCTGCTAAATGACTAAATGTAATGTAAATGTATTTAATTTGACAGAAATATGATATGAAATGTTGTGAACCTTTAGATGGGTCTTATTTTAATATCTGATCATCTTATTTTTTTAAACTATTAACACGGTCTTTAACAATTAACAGGTATATTATATCTTTAATATTACTATTAAAAATAGAGTGTCATTTGTGGTATTTTCTTAACATGATGCACAATTGCCTCTCTCCAAGTGAGCTGGAAAGAAAATGACAGATACTATAAATGCACCTCAAGAACATTTTCAAAAGGACAAGGAGATAACATCACACGTCTCCTGAGTCATTCTCCATACTATGAAAGACAGGTTAATGCATACAGAGCTCAGCAAAGTTGTCCCTAGTCTCACTGCACACACATCAAAATGCTATTTTTGCATATACTGGATGCACATCAATATGCTAATTGCATCCACAGGACCACATAACAACATGCTCAATACATAACCAATCGTAACCATTTTGGAGAGATCCTAATTTGAAAAACTACAATTCAGGGAGTGACTTTTAGACAGCTCGCTGGTGACTCATTTTGACTAATTCATTAAAAAGACATGGTTCATAAAAGTCATACGTTTGCAAACTGGACTATACTACAAAAAAACAAAAAAACAAAAACAAAACAAGAAAATGTACTGGCAATTTTCTGCCAGGACATTATCCAGTAATTTTCTGGACATTTCTGTTAACCCTAAAACACAATGCAAAGTGCAATTAAGTTCAAAATTTAAAATACAAGAAAAAAACCTGTAGAAATAAATATGGAAAATGACTTCATATTAATTTTTTTTTTTTTAAACAAGTGTAGTGTGCCATAAAATACATAATGGTTTTGAGATGGGGTGATATATAAAACACAATAGTAAATAACTTACCTACAACCCCAATCAAGTGCTGACTGCTTCAATTGTCTGCATTCAGCATTCAAATGTTATTCAATGTTTTCCCTTGTCTTTTCTAATCTCCTGATGCTTTAGTTTTTCACTCAGAGCAGAGTTCAGAATGGGCTATCTGTAAAGTTTTTGGTGCCGCACCTATTTATCCTTTTACTGCTTTGTTTGCGAACCCTTTTAAAGATGCAACACCACATGGCTCACACTCCTAGTGTAATTTGTTAATATGGGCACCGAAAAACACACTTGCTCATGCCCCGCTCATGCAGTATGTGTGAGACAGGCCATATAACCCTAACCAGAATGAAAAGGTACATAAAATCTATTATTTATAATTGTTTGTCAATGTGCAACCCTATTAATCAGTTCTGTCAGATGTTTACATGATATCATGAGTAATTCTGCAGGTATTGTACTATGATGCTCAACACAACACAGCTGGTCTAGATTTTCATTTTGAACTCAGAAATCAATGAAACATTTGTTTGTAGATTCTTTCACCTGTCTCCTGGTTTAAACTCGCGTGAAAACTTAGTTCTCTTCTTCTTGTGCTTTCTCTTTAGGTTGCGTATAGAGAGGGGGATGCTCTTTTTTCGGGTCGGGCCACTCTGCAGTGAGGCTGTTGAGCTGGCAGAGGAAGTGACAGAACTGGTATCATCTGTATCATCCCCCGGCTCCTCATCTGACTCTTGTTCCCCCAAATGGGCCCACTGTCCCTGAAGAACATCCAGTGGTGGCTCTTTTCCCTCGGCCAGAGCATCCTGGCATGGAACAGGACCATTGTTGGGGTAGCATGGAACAGAATTATCATCAGGACAGTCTTGTTCCTGCACTGCTCTCTTTTCACCTGGAGAATAAGACATGGTTAAAAAATTAGACAATTTCTTAGAATTTAAGATGGTAAACATTTAAAGACCAAAATATCCTAAAAAAAGTCACGTGGACAATTCAGTTCAGTTTGTGGTTTACAAGACAATGACAAGTACAGTACCTTCCGTGCTATCCATTTTCTCTGTTGACTCTGAATTGTTACTCTGTGTGTCTGCATTTTCTGTAATTTTCTTTCCCACTTCCTTTTTAAACATTCTTTTTAACTGAAAATGAACAAATAATAATGATCAAAAAGCAAGAAAAAGAAACACAATTTATTTACATTTAGAAAACGAGTTAGTTTTGACTAACACCAGGTTAGTCATAATATTTCAACTGATTAAACCATACTGATGTTTCAATCGAACAAAATTTGCTTCACGTTTTTAAAGTAATAATTCAAGATAGATATACAGTTCATGTAAGCAATAAGGTATGAGAGGCCGCGCTGTATTGTGAATAAGTCACGGCTGAAGGGCGTTGTGACATATTGACAATACAGCACGCCGAGTACCTTATTGCTTTTATAAGACGGTTACCACACAATAAAAAAAATATTAAATATTAAAAAAAATATTAAAACCAAAAATGTATGTATCGATACGTTACTTTTTTTTAAAGTTCGTTAAATGCTGTCATTACCCTAAAAAAGTAAACGGCAAGAGAATTTTCCGATGTAACGTGCCTCATCTTATGCAGCTCAAATAAAAACAGAGAATAGGAACTCTTCTCATCCACTGTCATTTATTTTTTAACAACATATATGATATTTTCTCACACACACACACACACACACACACACACACACACACACACACACACACACACACACACATCTGCTTTTCTCTCAGCATGAGAAAACGTGCGTTTTCCATTTTTTAGTTTAAAACAAACTGATTCGCTGCACAACATGAGTTTGCAAGCCTCATTACAGTGTAAACTGATGGGCAGGTGGACATACAGAATCATACCTAAAACAGAAAACTAATAAATACAGTAATATTCCCTCCTCACTTCACAACACAAAACCAACAGGGGTCACTCATACTTCATTAAATAAATAACAAACAGTTCATTTTGCTGTAATACATAATACATGGAACAGTTTTGACGCTATATTATTGATTGTTTATGTTGCTAAGGGTGTTGTGCAGTGATACACAGAACCGTTGGGTGTAGCGGTCATAGCTGTGCTTTATCATGAATAAAACACAGCTGCTGACCAATCAGAATCGAGGACTGGAACTAACCATTTTATAAAATAAGAAAATTTACAAGCAACAGCATAATAGAACAAAGATACAAATTAAGTAAACAGTGTTTAAATCTTTCTAACATCATGTACTGAAGAAAACTTTATCAGAAAAAAGCTTTATAATTTACAACAAAAATGAACAATTAAACATTAATACAGATTCAGTGTTGACACAGTTTAAGAGAACATGAATGTTACTATTATTCTGTACATGTTTGATTGTAAAAGACTTACTTAAAACTACTAATGTTCAAGTAGCAGTAGTATTCTCATTTTCTTGTCCATACTCTTGTTAGATTAATATGAATAATTATTAATAATAAAATAAAAGAGCAGTAGATCTATTAGTCTCCATTTACACTGCAAACCCTATGCTAGGCAGTTTATCTAACAACATTGAATTAGCTTTTCAAAAAATTAAACCAGATACAACCAAATCAACTATACCTTTCGAACAACAGGGTCCTCAGGGTGAGCAGGTGCCCCCTCTGGCCCCTCACAGGTGATCCGTGTAGTTTCACTCTTGGCAGGAAACACATACAAGGCTCTCTCTCCAAGCTGCCTTTGAGTATGGTCAAAGTAGCCTAGTCGCTTCACCCTGAACATAAGAGAAAATCAAGAGAAGACGAATCTGATTATATCATGTGAATAAGTAAACCTATAGAAATAAGCAACAACTTGTCTGAGTGCTGCCTATTAGATTAAGTAAATCATACTTTAAATCACTCCATTTCCAGTTCACTAGAGCATTTAAGTGTGCTACAAAAAGGGTTGTCAATTCAGAATAACCAAAATGAATTTAACTAGTCCAAATAAAAAAAGACATCAGCTGAACTTTTCGTTGATACCACAGCAAAAACTAGCAGCATAACCACAGGCGCCCAACGTCCATAACACTTAACCCCCCAATCCATGTTAATAAAGTTAACATTAGCCAGCCTTATATCATATTGTTTATTATTTATCAGAGCTGTTGAAACCAGAGATTCACATCAAAGTCATTCAGCATGTTTCTGTTTTTTTAAACAAAACCAAATAATCCACACATAAGATGAAATCAACAGATGCACAAGTATATTGTATGAAGCCCATGTACATTAATTATAGATGTCTACTGTACAACTATAGATGTTTACTCATTGAGGAAATGAACAAATATCCTGCTCATTAAATTCCTACTGCCATATAAAACTACATGTGATCGCCTAAATATGAGCTACTGATAATAAAAACTGCCCAAACACAAGTTTTATCCAGGCCCATTTTAGTTTTATACACAAAGAGTGCTCCCTTTATAATCACTAAAAAGCTGCAACTACTCTTAGTTCATTGCGATCTCACAACGTTTTGTTATAATGAGAGGATTCACTAGCATAACTCAGCACTGAACAAAAACACAAATACACACTGGATAGTTTGCACCCATGGATTAGCACCTATGAACATAACTAATAAAGGGTCAAACATTTTTAAAGACAAGTGAACCATTAGTAATAAAATAAGAACAAATAAACAAATTACAAGCATAGATAAATAAAATTTAACAAACTTACAAAAAAAAAATAGATCTAATATTAATTTGTGGGTACAAAAATGTAATAAGTGTAAAATAACAATGTATAGTGTTCACAGCATAAATTAAATTCATCTTTGTTAAAGTTGTGTTTTGTTGTTTGATTACCATTAAGGACACTGATAGCAGCAGGTATTATAGACTGCTGTCCCTTTAAGACCTGATGCACAGATCCAATATAATGATACACATATAGAGATTTTACTCTACAGCTCTCTAAGTACTTTTAGGTTCCTAGTTTGGATTGCTGTCAATCTATAACTGTGCCAATCTTTCTGGAAATTCTGGAAGTTCTTCCTGGCAGTTTGGTTAATTGACATCTGAATAATTTGATTTCAATGTTTAATCAATTGACAGTCTTAGTTATAAATAATCAAAATGATAAACTGTAGAAAGCCGATTTTACCTGCAGAGATTCTCCTGTGTGATGGTTGACGGTGGTGGGAAGACACTGTCTGACCCCTTTGGAGAGTAACTTTTCGTAATCCACGTCACTTTTAGCTCCACTACCTGAACCTGTAATTAAACAGATTTCATGTACGAGACATATACAACTAGAAATGTAAATGATTAAAACATGTTAAGACATATAGCAAAAGCTTGGTTTGGTTTAGTTATTTGCCCTGGTCCTACACTCTTAAAAAAAGGAGCTTCACTATGCCATAGAAGAACCTTTTTGTCTGAGTCTAGTCCCAACATATTCCCAATCACAGAACTCTTAAGTTGGAGAGTCAAATTTTCATCAAGCTTACCTCCTCCACAACAACTCTGAACTTGCTTTTCTTACTGAGAACTGGCTTCACACCATACAACCATTGCACATTAGCAAAAACCTTTGAGGGCCCGATCAAAACCTGACCTGGATAGAACCCATAGGCATCATCAAAGAACAAACCCTGGAGTAAAAGGCAAAGCAACATGTCAAACCAAGACATAATCAACAATCTGTGTGAAATAACTGCATAATCAGTGACCAAAATCTTATATCACAATATACACAAGTTTATATCAAAGTTGATATTACTATATACTAGTATAGGACTGCAACTAACGATTTTGATACATGATTGCCTATTGTTTCTCTGATTAATCAGATCCAAATATTATTAAATATTAAAAAGGAAAAAAAACAAAAAAACACATACACACATATATATATATATATATATATATATATAAAGAGAGAGAGAGAGAGAGACACACATACATTATTTATATATAGAGACACACATAATGTTATTCCACATCCTGCCCAATATTGTCCTATTAACAACGTGCAATCTAAAGGCTATAAAAACATATATAGTGAATGTGTTGATGTAGGCTATGCTATACATTATGTGCAAAAAAAAAAAAAAAGATTTACATCCATTAACTCCCTTTACTGTTGCTGCTCTCATAAAAATACAATTACTTGTATTATTTGTAGACTTTGAACCTCTGTTTAATGTCTAAGAAGAAATATTATTTTAGCAAAAAGTATGAAATGAAAATTATTGTGTTTCTATTTGTGATCCATGCTGGCAAAATGAGTCGGAATGCACACAGACTAAAGGCCCCGATATACTTCAAACGAAATCGAAGAACGAACTGATATGACGTCATTTCGAACAAAATCAGGCCGAAAAGCGAAGTTCGTTTTGAGTTCGTTTTGGCAGTTCGATACAGCCCACCAAAGCGAACTTTCTGGGAGAGTTTGTTTTGGCTTCGAAACACCTTTGAGCTACCATTGGTCCGTGGCGATTACACAATCGGTGGGCGGGTTCGGGAACTCCGCCTTCTTTGACGTGCAATTTTTTTTCCCCCGGTTCGTTTCTCATTCAACAAAGGTCAGGCAGGGGAACAACATCTCCAAGTCACTAGCAACATAAATACACTGTGTCGAATAACTGAACTGCCACAGATATATCCGCACCTGTACAATCGCTCGTGGGGAGACTTTAAAGGTTCAGAGAAAGCATTTAATTCCTAGAAAGAAATTGCAACGAAGCTTGGTGTCGACGACCAGGAGTTATGCAAAAAGCGACGTAGAGAAACATCAGATGCAAGTTTTCCAAAGCCATGAAAAGAATGAAACGATAGAGTAAAGATATAAGGTAGCAAGTACCAAATACATGTCTCAAATAAATGTTACACCATACTGCTGCTGCTGCTGCTGCTGTTGTTCTTTCAATAAGCGAATTTAAAAGGTATACAGCATGAAATGCCAAAAGAACATACAATAATAAACCTTTATTTTTATCAAATCATGACACCACATAAAATATAAAAACGTGTAGTAATTTATCCAGTTTAATAAAAGACCTAGATACACCTTCATTGCATCATTGTTGTGTTTAGGGCATACGCGCAAGCGTCGCGACACGTTTACATTAATCTACACCCTGCCTCCAGCAGCGCGGGGGTGTTGGAATATTCGAAAACAGTACACCATCCTCTGCCTTTTTGAACTTCTTTTTGCCCTCAAACGAAGAACGAAAACGAACTTCGTTTGAAGTATATTGGGGCCTTAATTTTGAGCTACGGGCAAAAGAAGTGAAAAATGTCAGCTTTTTTCGAATTTGAGGTTTTCACAAAAATGAGTTCATTAAGCCCTCTTCTAGCGATCCCAATGCTCCAAAAAGTTATTAAACGTATAAAATGATCTTTATTTGTACATTTTCTGAGAGGAGTATCTTTTCTCTGTTCGCTTCTGGATGACTGCTGCTGCTTCTCACCCCAAGTGGTAGGTCTGTTGTTGCAAAGCGTAGCATTCCAGCTTTGTGAATATTCATATTGAATTTCTGATGACATGAGTCCAAACCAGTGAAATATGACTTTTAAACCCATGCTGATGAAAACAATAGCACTGACATTTGCAAAGCGCGCGTATAATGCGCGCCTTTTCGCAAGCGCACAATCTCCCTTATAAAGTACATTATTGCGAAATATGTATTGGCGAAATTCACATAATCATAATCTGTGTTTTACATGAACATTTAGTTAATGTTTGGGAGAAAATCTGATGTGTAACATTATATTTGATCCATGCATTACAGTAGGTCTTATAGATCTGTCTCAATGTTATCATACATTAAAAGAAAAGATGGAATCACTCGCTGCTCCTGATTAAACTTCTGTTTATTTGCATATTTTTTTCTTATTTTTAATAACAAAGATAAAAAATAGCTATATTGTGATTAATAATATAGTAATTATTATTAAGAAAAGAACTGGAGGAAAATATGCAACGTTGCTTGGTGATTTTGCTTTGGAATCTTTAACTCGATTTTTCCTGAAATCAGATCTGCTGCCTCTATTGCTTTCAAACGGCTGTAGCTCAGTAATTTTTTGTACAATTCCAACAAGTCATATATGATTTTGAAGGTATTTTAATAGAGAATGTTAAAATAAAAGAACTCATTTTTGAAAATTTGCGCATTCCGACTCATTTTGCCAGCATGGGTCACATTTTATTGGGCTCCATCTGTTTGACGTGCATGTACAATTTGTGCTGAATTTCAACTCCTGGCAAATTATTACCCCCCTTGTTAAAGCAGCTACCTGATTACCTAATCCCAACCCCTCTTAATCCTAAACCAAGGAATAATGGTGGTGGGGTAATAAAAATAATCTGGCAAGAGTCAGAACATCAGCACTCATTCAGAGAAATCTGGTAAGTTTACAGAGACTCGCTAGCTTTCAGGACTGGCATATATGCAAAATGGAAATAGCCACTTGGCTTTCCAACACGTAAGGATACAACTCTGAAATGTACGTTATGCCATACTGGCCAGCCCTAATTAACATTATATGAAAGCAAACAAGATCCCGTAACTAATAATGCAAACAAAAACACAAACATTGTGCACCTACCACATCACTGATGTGAGGGTAAATATCGTAGAGTTTTGCACCATCTTCCTCACTCATAGAGCATCTACAGTGAAAAAATAAATTGTATTGTATCGTTGTAAAAACACTTATATCTTATTCAATCAATCCTATAAAACTATGTTGCATTCTTTTTTCTCTGCTACTCAGGTGCACGTGAGGGAGATGTTACATGTTTAATTTGTTTAGCTTCATACATCTACATACTGCATGACCCACAGTGACATGAAGAAAGAAGTGTGATCACATTACCGTGCACCATTGGAAAGCTTCACAACAATCTGGATGCTGAGATCGTACACCTTTCCAAGCCAGAAGTCATATACAATGTAGTCACCATACATAAAAGACTGCAGATATGTACAAAACACAAATACTTAGTTAACTTTTAGTCATCAATTTTAAGTCACTTTTATCTAGAGTGAAATAGAGTACAGTCATTACAGTTTTGCCTTGGAGTAAATTAAGCTAAATGCTTTTTTAAAGGACTCAATGGTGATTGAGCAACCCAGTCCATGCAATAGGGTCTGGCTGCAGACTTGTACTTGCACTCTCAGACATCTGCACTTCCGCTAGTGATGTCACTTGCAATCTTTTTTTTTAATTTTTTTTATTCTATTTATTAATTATTTTTCAATTGAATCGCTCAACATTTTACAACAGTAGCCAGGTGGTGAAGACAAGAAAAAAGAAACTAAATTACAATGTCACTTGCACTTTCTGCTACCTGTGACGTCACTTGCAATAGATACAAACTGTGCGTGTTGACAAGTGTTAAGGTTAAGTGTTAAGGTTTTCTACGGAAGGAAAATGCTTAGCGAGAGACAATGCGTTTATATTCTGCTGTTCCCTTTCAGTCAGTCACATTCGACGTTACGGGTCTCACTCGGGAGCCCCAATCACCTCTGAGCTTTAGAAGAAAAGGCCAATGAGAACTGGCGAGTGGCATTTGCATGCCAAGCCACTCCCTGTACAAACGGTTATATAAGATGGTGGCGTGCATCCACTCATTCCGATTTTTTCTTCAGAGCTGATCGCTTTGAGCACTGCTTCTATCGAAGAAAGAAGAAGACATTCATCAAAGCTGCAGGGTTACTCTGGTCGAGTTTCTATCCCCTGTGCATTTCAGCGGAGAGATCGCCCTGCTAGAGCACAGATAAGTGCTGTGGTCCTCCCTTGGACACACCGACTAAAAGAGCAATTTCCTACAGCACGCACGGTTGTTGAGAGCATCTTTCGAGATGACTTTCCAACTGTGTGCTTCTGGGTGTGTTAGTTTCCTTACCGGTCCCACGTATCTGGGCAGTAAGTATGCTGAGACGGCGTTCGTGGATGGCTTGTGCCCACATTGTGAGCACATATCCATGGCTACGCTGAGGTCACGGCTCCCATTCATAATGAGGCTTCCTTCAGGCTCTACCCAGCCCAGTTCATTGGGTCGTAAAGACTTCGCGGCAGCAATGGTTAGGGACAAGGGAGCCCCGAGGATCACATTCAGGAATGCTTCGTCGGGCCAGTCCCCACAGAAGTGCGGCCCCTCACAGCGTAGCACTGTTGAGCTCCTGGAGGATGGCGCCAGTTCGTCCCGCGGCAGACCCAGTGTCTCTTCCGGGGCTCTGGAAGAGGATAAGATGTCTATTGCTGCATCAGAGGAGGAGCTATTGTCTTCAGAAGCCGAAGATTCTGCTGAGCAGCCCCCCGCCGCAGAGGCTGCCCAGTCGGAGTCCGAGGCCGAGTTGATGGCCATGTTCCTCCGGGCGGCCAAGAGCATCGGGCTGGAGGTGAACTTTCCACCTTCCCCAGAGCGCTCGAGGCTCGACGATTGGTATCTGGGCTCCGGACGTGACTCTCAGCCACGCTGTGCCCCAGTGCCTTTCTGCCCGGCGGTTCATGAAGAGCTCACCAAAAGCCCCGTACACCGCCCGATCACGTTTGAGCTCTTCCCTCCTCACTCCCCTCAATGGTGGGGCGGCCAGGGGGTACATTGACGTTCCCCAGGTGGATCGTGTGGTTGCGGTGCACTTGTGCTCGCAAAACGAGAAATTGTCTGCGCCTCCCGTCCAAAGCCTGTAAGCTGTTGTCAGCCCTGGTTGCCAAGGCTTACAGCGCTGCGGGTCAGGCCGCCTCCGCCCTGCACTCCATGGCCATCCTGCAGGTACACCAGCCCAAGGCACTGAAAAAGCTCCACGAGGGTAGTCCTGACTCAGGGTTGATGCAGGAACTGCGTACGGAGACCGAGTTTGTTCTCAGAGCGATGAAGGTCACAGTGCGGGTCCCTCTGTCAGGTGATGTCCACCATGGTGCTCCAGGAGCGCCATCTCTGGCTGAACCTGGCGCAGATGTGTGATGCCGACAAAGTTCGCTTTCTCGACGCCCTCGTCTCCCAGGCCGGCCTCTTTGGCGACACTGTTGAGGCAGTGCCTGGCAGTTCTCGGCTGCTCGACGCGCTGCTTCCTCACACTCAGACTCAGGGCATGAATTCGCCTCTCAGCACCTTGGAGTTGCAGGACACGCTGCTTCCTTGCAGTCCACTGACTTCTCAGCGGGACCGGGAAGGATCAGGTAAGTGCTGTTTCCAGTAGTTCGTCTCTACTTTGGAACGCTACATGGGGCATATGGGGCATATGGCCCCCGCAGTTGCAGACTTGGCGGAGAAGTCTGTTACTGCGTCCGGTAGAGTGTATGCCATCTTTCTCTCCGGACCTGGCATTGATGTCTCAGATTCTACCACAGTTGATCTTCCTCCGTGTTCCCCTGGTTTTTCCCTCATTTTCCAAGTTTTTCACATGACCTTACATCTGTCATTGTGCCTCCGCCCCCCAACGGCTGCTGATGCTTATCTAGATAACTACAGCTGGCACCCCCTATTAGGCCCATTATCTGGCTTACATGGCGTTTGGAAGGTTACGAATTGAGATATATTTGTTCTGACACGCTTGCCTGTCAGCATTTGCATCCTCAATTTACGTAACAGTTTGGGTTGTGGCATTTTCCATAGGGACCTCTAACGTCGGTCGACATAACGTCGAACTTGACTGATTGAAAGGGAACATCTTGGTACGTATGTAACCCTCGTTCCCTGAAGGAGGGAACGGAGACGTTACGTCCCTCACGCCACAACCTTGAACTGCTCTGAATGCCGGGATGTCTCGGCTCCTCAGCACAAACCTGAATGAGTGAATGCACACCACCATCTTATATACCCGTATGTACTGGGAGTGGCTTGGCATGCAAATTCCACTCACCAATTCTCATTGGCCTTTTCTTCTAAAGCTCAGAGGTGATTGGGGTTCCCGAGTAAGACCCCTAACATCAGTCAAACGTAACGTCTACGTTTCCTCCTTTAGGGAGCGAGGGTTACATACTTAACCGGGACGTTCTGTGGTCACGGATTTGCAGGTCTTGTCTTTTTCTCCTACAGATGAGTTGCAGGACACTGTATATTATGGTACTAATTAGTTTAATCGTTTAACAACCACAGCGTCTTGTCTCCATTGGCATCATTGTCTCCATTTGTGTCTATTGCAAGTGATGTCGCAAGTAGCGGAAAGTGCAAGTCGCGATTGCAAGTGACATTGTAATTTAGTTTATTTTTTTCTTGTCTTCACCACCTGGCTACTGTTGTAAAATGTTGAGCGATTCAATTAAAAAATAAATAAATAGAATAAAATAAAAGATAAAAAAAAGATTGCAAGTGATGTCACTAGCGGAAGCGCAGCTGTCTGAGAGTGCAAGTCTGAGAGTGCAAGTATTGAGAGTGCAAGTGCAAGTCTGCAGCCAGACCCTTCTCATCTAAAAACCACACTTCAAACTGGGGATGAGGTACTTTTCTGCATGGCTGTTTAGGCGCTTCAGTTTGTTCTTTGATGACAGCAAAGACTTTTTATGGCAACTCTCTCAAACAAGTTGTGGTTATGAAGGTAGCATCCAATCTTAGTTTGAAGACTTGACCCCAAGACCCAACAATTCAACAAATTCAACAATTTGCATAAGGAGCCATATATTGAGATCTCCAGAACTGAACTATATGAAGTTCTCAACGTAGGTTCAGGAGAAACCTAATCATTCAGTCCTGTCAATCATTGCTACGAGGGTATATACGAAGCAGACATTGCTCATTCCCAGTGACAATTCTTACGGCATCCTACCGCCTCCCCTTCTCCTCTATTTGCTTCATTTTTTCCTTCACACCATACAATCATAGGGGGGTTCTTACTCGGAGCTCGAGCCGAGCCTTGGGTTCAAGTCTCCTTTGAGGGCAGCAAGACAAGTTCGCTTACCATTATCTGGGCAGGACTGAATGGGCAGGCGAACTCGTGAAACAGGGATTTAAAAATGAAGACACCAAAAATGAAAGTTTGATAAAGCTTTAAGTTACCCCAAAAATTTGGCATCATTTACTCACCCTCATGTCATTCTAAACCCAATAAGACTTTGATTAATCTTCGAATGCAAATTTTTCCTCCACTGAAAGTCCAGGTAACCAAAATGCCCAAAAAGGTCAACGGCATTGTAAAATTAATCCATATGAATTGAGCAGTTTCATCCATATTATATAAGTAGATAGGGCTGCACAATTAATTGAATTTCTAATCGTGATTACAATTATGGATGCCAAAATTGCGTAATCGTTCAAAGGCGCAAGTACAAAAAAAAAAAAGATGTTTTTTTTTTTATTTCTACAGGTTCTCTTAAGGGTTTTTCCCCCACTGTTTTATTAGTTTTAGTATAACATTATGATAGCATGCATGTGTTTACTTTTCTTTTTTAATTTAATTTAAAGAAGAAACCAAACCAATGTACAGTTGACATCTGAGGCTTAATGCTATAGAAAAGCAATAAAAGTTTTTAGGAAGAGTGTTTTCAGCTTGTTTACTATCATATAAAAATATGGTATACAGTTGCTTCAAACAATGGTCTAAAGCTATTCAAAACATCTTTCAACGTAAATTGCCTATGTGTTTATATGTGAAAACCACTGAATGTTAAAATAGAAAGTAAAGTAAATTTCTATTTAGTTCATACTGTAGTGCACATTTATAAATTCATAAAGTCCCAATTTTTGTTCATTTTTGTTAATAATAATAATAATAATAATAATAATAACAACAATATTATAAATACACTACCGGTCAAAAGTTTGGGATCAGAACGATTTTTAATATTTTTTCAAGGAGTTTCTTATGCTCATCAAGGCTGCATTTATTTGATCAAAAATACAGGGGAAAAAAAAAATTATATTGTTAAATATTACGATGTAAAATAACATTTTTCTATTTTAATATACATTAAAATCTAATTTGTTCCTGTGATGCAAAGCTGAATTTTCAGCATCATTAGTCCAGTCTTCAGTGTCACACGATCCTTCAGAAATTATTCTAATATGCTGATTTATTATCAGTGCTGGAAACTGTTGTGCTGCTTAATATTTTTTGGAACCTGTGATACTTTTTTTTTGGGATACTTTGAATAAAAAGTTAAAAGGAAGAGCATTTATTTAAAATAGAAATCTTTACTAACAATATACACTACCGTTCAAAAGTTTGGGGTCAGTAAATTTTTCTTCTTTCTTTTTTTTGAAAGAAATTAAAACTTTTATTCAGCAATGATGTATTAAATTGATAAGAAGTGATAGCAAATGTTTATATTATTAGAAAAGATTTATATTTTGAATAAATGCTGTTCTTTTTAACTTTTTATTCATCAAAGAATCCTGAAAAAAGTATTGCAGTTTCCAAAAAAAAT